>JASDQU010307943.1:73458-85503 GCA_032191745.1 Picea mariana
GACTTGAGGTGAACCAAGTCACCATAGTGGGGGTCTAGAGTGATATGGACACACACCAATAGTTACGGGAGTGAAATTCCACCTATTCTAGTCTCTCAGGCAGTTACGGGAGTGAACCGCCACCTAGTTGAGTTAACTAGTCAACTCGTCTTCAGTTAACTGATTGAACAGAGAGTAGTGAGGAGTTAACTGAGGGAATCAAGCCTAATGTGCCACTTTGGTGAGGATAACAAGGCAAGGTCGAATTATCATGGTGATGATCCCAATGTTGCATGGTGATGATCCCAATGCAACATCTAAACTCAACTCAACTAGTCAAACGGAAGTGTCAACTGAAAGAGAATATTATCCAGGTGGAATATTCTCCCCTAAAATATAGAAGAATGGATAATGACTAATTATGAATAATAAACAAGGAATAAACTTAGGAAAAATAAATCCTAGGTGTGTGTGAAGTAACTCCAACAGAAGACTCTTGCAGCATAGAATCAATGATGAAACTTTGAGATGCAGGAGGCATCAACCAAACTCTCCATAGGGACTGGAAGAGTAACCGGTCGGGGGAGTAAACTCTAAGTAATGAGCTCAGCTTCCTAAGGTCATGCTAAACCCAAAATTTTGAAAACAAGTGGACTCAAAATTTTTGTGCTATGTTCAAAGGCGACACGACTGCTGCCAATATAAGATAATATTCCTTTCCCGTCCGTTTTGTTTTTTTCTTCATATTCAAATGAATGCTATGATACAAAGGAGGAAACGAGTATCGCAAGTAAGTAGCTAGTTCCAGTGGTGGAGCATACCTTTTCTCAATGTAAGGAGGTTCATGTGGGAGATGGACACTCGGTGGAATGTTTCCTCTTGGGTATAGGGTGTCAAGCTACAAAGGATATAAACAAGGTTATGCTTGGATGATGATGCAAACTGCTGAGGTAACAGGATTATAATGCGAAATCGAGAACCAACAATAGGCTCAATACTGAAAGCAAGAGAATGAGATGCAATTACAACTTAACTCCAAAAAATGTCCTTTTTTTGTAATCTTAGTCTACTTGGTTTGAAAAAGGGGTAAACTTACACCAAATAGACATCCTTTCAAATCCAATTTACGAGTGTGAAAGAGACAAGTTCACTCGACAATCTTTTCACTTTTTGAGAGAGTCAAAAAAGAGATTAAACCAGACTCATTGGGAATTCTCTAGGTATAGGTCAACATGATTATGAGTAATAAATGAGGCTCAAACATAAATTCATGTATTAGCTACAAGAGACTCTTGATCCTATGGACAAAAATCTCTGCAGGGGAACTAAATGGAGTAGGGGATCTAACCAGGGTACCCATGTTTGGTAAGTCTCTAACATTCAATAATGACACTTCTAGTTTCATATAGAAGGTTTTGTGTCGCTATTAAGTGGGTTCATACCTAAGGCATTTGAGCTGCAGTCATAGGATGATGCAAGTGTGCATAATGGATTGGTGATCTATCCTATATGATGGTTAATGAAAATACCTATCCAAAGTTATGAACGGGTGACATGGTACTAAAAACCGCAAGAATCCTTGGATAAAACCACCAACACCAACTCCATTCACTGCCGTATTAGTCCATTAGGTAAAAATATTAAACAAAACTATGTAAAGTGGGTAAATGTTTTCTATAAATAGTAAAAAAACCCAATTTTACTATACCATTTGTATTGTTTACCCAAATAGTGCATTTTGGACCAAATTGACCCCGAATTTCAACTGTTGATTGTGGGAGCTATGATCAATGGAATTAACAACCTTCTAGACCAGGTAAATCATCTTGCTCCTCTTTTTATTTCTAGTGGATTGAAATTTTCAATTCCGTCTCCTTTTTTTAGTATTTTAGGGTGCAATTTAGAAACTAAGGTATACGCGGGCTATAGATCATCCAGACGCGTATATGCATACATATATGAGATTGTTTGTAAAAAAACCAACGTATAAGAATCCCTATATGTGACTGTGTAAACTATGGCTCATGTACATGTCCGTGGATAAGGTTTTTAAATTGGTGCTAACTCAAAAAATGGTTTCAATCTTGTAGGATCATGCTAGAGTGGAGAGAAAGAGAGCATGAAGAAGTGGATGTTACAGTGAAGAGAGATCCAGGGCCCACATGGCCTTAAAAATATGTGGGCTATACAAGTTTTGGGCTCTCAAAGGTATGAGGGCTCAAGTGATACTGCTTCAGCCGATCATGAACTACTGGGATCCGGATACTGAGACCTTCAACCTTGATGGACAACCATTGAGGATTGAAGTTGAGGAAATCTACTGCTTGACAGGATTGTCGCATCGGGGTGAGGTGGTCAACCTCAAATCCCGAGGAGATAGGAGTGGCATGAACATAGAGGATTACATAGCCACTCATTGCATTGCAGGGACCGAGAAGGTAGGGATCCAACTCCCGATCAGAGTGATCAACAATCCGAGTCTCAAGATTGTTGTCCTAGTGTTGACACAGATCACAGGGTTGGCATCTTTGCACCAATAATTGAGGCCACTTATGTTCTATTCAGTGGAGTGATTGTGACCCACGGTTTACGAGTGGTGAACCTCACTGCTGGCCAACATGAAGAGCCAGCTGACAGATTGCAAACTGGGTAGAAAGAGAAACTTTGGGTTCGCGTCTATCTTGTGTAGTTTTTTCTTCGAATGGGTTCCAGGATTGGGCCCTAGAGTTGAGATTGTTTCGCATGGACCTCGCGATCCAGCCATGGCATGGTGGACTGAGGTGATGAGGTAGTAAGGGGGGTAGGGCACCAATACCCTACAACGATGAGTTTTTCTTCTGGTGGAGTCGGTAGGTGATGTCTCTGGAGGACTAACCTTATGCAGGGATTGACTTCAAAGGATATATGGACATGTCGTTACCACCAGGTTCCACCTATTGAGACATAGGTATTCCAAAGTTTTTGAATATTTCATTTTTTTGTATTTTTGTATAAGAAAACAAAAATATTTTTGGATGATGTCAAGTACTAACTAAACATGTATGTGACACAAATGTGGGTCCATGACGGTCGAACGGACTTCCACGACATCGACGAAAGCACCGGGGGGATGAAGCAGCGGGAGGGGATGTTGATAGAGTTATTCAAAACATGCAGGGCAACCTGTCTCATTTGACACAGAGGATTCCCATGGTTCAGGTAGAGGATCTATCGGAGGCGATGTAGCGATAGGTGGTAGGTGTGCCCCATTCTTGAGTACAAATCTTTCAGCATCTCGCAAATGCCATAGTATGCTATCATGACACTCATCATGCACCATAGGCATAGATGTCATGATTACTATATGATCGACCATATATGTATTTTGAGGGTGTGAGCCCCAATTTTGTACTATAACATCATTTTTTTGGAGAGATGAAATATATAAAAGCATTGATCTTTGGCTTCACTTATATTACAATGTGTACATTGATGAAAGTGTTTTCTTTGCTTTAGTTATGTGACAAATGCCAATCTAAAAAAAAAATAGCATATGCATCAGATGCATCAGATACATAATTAGCATATGATAAGTAATAAAATCAAAATTTCGTTCCAACATTCGTACTTGTAAGAATCATCAGAGTAGAGTAGGGTCTCGCACACAGTAACTGTCATTCAAATGACATACTACTAACTGGGATTCTAGGTGAACTTCTAAAGAGTGAATACTATGTGAAATGGCATCGCGTAAAAGTTCTATAACATCGCTATACTCGGCCACATTATTCATGGATGGCCCTAGGAAAATTCCACCTGAAGACACCAGTAGACCCTCGGGTGAGTAAACAACCCAAGCAGTGGAAGCCAAGTTCCATGTATGACGAATGGCCCCGTCTGCGAATCCTAAGTAGACTGAAGACTCCATTGACATCTGAAAAACCAAGGGAAAACTTGATAAGCAAGCTGAATATAAAAAAGAGGGAAAAGATATATACACTAAAATACATTAGTATACAAAGAGTTACGCCCAAGCTTGGGGCTCAAGCATAATATATTTTCAAATAGAGCCCATTCCTGGGCTCAGCCAGCATGTTCCCTTCATAATCTTCTAATTCATAGGCTCCTTTTTCTAAGACACATCGCAGGATATAGGACTGTGCCACATGGGTTTGAACTTGATTGCCCCCAGTGGTTCTTTGTCTTGGTCATACAAAAGGATCAAGTCACCCTCAACGTATTTCTAAGGATAGAAAGACTTATCATATTATACCTTGAGACATCTTTTATTCACTTCGATAGCCGTGACGGCGTCTCAGTGCTGCTCATATAGACTCTCTAGGTGTACGAGGTGTTGTTTGAGATCAGAAGTGTTAGGTAGGAGTGCAACTGCTAATATAAGAGAAGGGATTTCACATTCAATAGGTAGGATCTACTCCACACCGTGTACTAACTGGAAAGGAGGAAAACTAGTGTAATTCTTAACCGAGGTTCGGTATTCCCAAAGTGTTGGGTAAAGCATGATATTCCAGTTAGATTTTCTTTGGCTGACAGTTTTCTGCAAAATGGTCTTGAGAGACTTGTGCACGACCTCTACTTGTCCATTTTCCTAGCGGTAGTAAGGGGAGGAATGACCATGTCTAAACCCCATTTTTTATGTTAATTCTTTCATCATTTCATTCTGAAAGTGACTTCCATGATCAATGACAATCTCACTCGGGATTCTGAACCTGGCTATAATTTGATTGAATACAAAGAAATTAGTAGTCTTACCATCGAATTTAACTATAGGCATGGCCTCATCCCACTTAGTAAAGTAGTATATGACCACGATAATGTGGTGATTCCCCCCAACCGAAGTTGGGTTGCAATCTACAAAATCCACCCCCACTTGGTGAAGCGGTCGATGATAACGAATGGATGGAGAGGGGTTGGATGCGAGCACATTTTCTGAGTGAACACTTGGTAGGGGTGACACTTCTTAACCTCTTCGACGCAATATTTAAAAATAGAGGGCCAAAAATAACCGACTCGCAAAATTTTCTGGGTTGTCGCAAGCTTGGATATATGACCGCCACAAGCCCCATTGTGGCAGTCGTTTAGAAAAGACTCAGCTTCTTCGTGAGTCAAACAATGATGCAAGATATTGTCTACTCCTCGACAATACAGAGTGTCAATGACAATAAGGTAGATCTTATCTTGGTACTGTATACGTCGTCTGTCATTTCGCGAGAGATGTTGAGGGAACTTCAAATTTTGATGATAGAAAAAATATCTCCATACCAGGGGTCCGACGACAAGACAAGGAAAATATGTTCATCCATAAATGAATCAACATGAATAACATCCTCATCTAATCGAGGGAAGTCAGATATTAACTCTACAAAAACTAGTGATTTTTTGGACTTCGTAGAAGTGAAATCGAGATCAAATTCTTTTAGAATGGCAATCCATTTATTGTACTTTCCCCCTATGATACACCTATTAAGGACATATTGAAATGGATTGAAATTGACAAACACAATAGTTTTGCAATGAAACATATAGTGTTGTAATCGTTGAACTGTGTGAACAAAAACCAAAGATAGCTTTTCAACATGAGAATATTTGAGTTCAGGGCCGACTAAGTTTTGACTAACATAGTAAATGATGTTCTCACAGGTCTCATCATCCTCCTGAGCCAATACCATACCAATCGTCTCTTCAGACGCGGTGAAATAAAGAAAGTAATCTCTATTGTACTCTGGAGACTTCAGCAGAGGCGTTGATACCAAGGATTTCTTCAAAGCATTGAAGGATTCTTGGGCTCATTCATCCCAGATAAAAGGAGTGTCCTTCTTTAAGAGACGCATGAAACCCTTAGTAATATTGGCATAGTTCACTATGCAACTGTCATAAAATTTATCTTTCCCCTGTAAACCTTGAAGTTTACGAATAATGTGTGGGGGAGGCAATCGAAGTATTGCCTCAACCTTTAACAGATCTACCATGATCCCAATATTAGAGACTAAAAATCCTAGAAGTCAACATGACCTAATGCAAAAGATGCATTTATGAGGGTTCAAATGGATGCAATAATGGCGACATCTTTCAAAAACTAGTTGAAGGTGTTTAGGGTGATCCACTCTCTTATGGGAGTGAGTAGCGAGATCGTCGAGATAGGCTTCGACTATATGCTTGAGATCGTGAAATGCAAAGGGCATAGCTCGTTGGAAGGTTGCTCCGGAATTCTTAAGGCCGAAAGGCATATTTCGATATGAGAATGTACCCCAAGGGAAAATAAATGTCGTCTTATGTTGGTCCTCAAGCTTAATATGAATTTGGTTATAACCTGAAAATCCATCCATAAAATAAAAAACTTTGCTTCCCGCACATTCATTGAGAATCTGATCAATGAAGGGTGTCGGTAAGTTGTCTTTGGGACAGACCTTATTCAGGTCATGGAAATCCATGCATAGGCGGATGGTTCCTTGCTTTTTATTCATAGGAACAGGATTGGATACCCATTCAGTCAAGGGAACTAGGTAGATAAAGCCAGCGTTAAGAATTTTTTATACCTCTGCCTTAATAGTATAGGCCTCCCTAGGATTGATAGCTCTAAGTCATTATAGAACAAGCTTAGCATCTGGGTAGTTTTTAATCTAATTTTCAAAAATTCAAGGGTTGATTCCCAAGATCTCTTCATATGACCAAGCGAATACATCGCTTAATTCTTTGAAGAGCTCGGCATAGATCAGAATTTCTTCCAGCGAACAATCCACATTAATGTATACATTTTCAACCTTGCCAAGAATACGAGAGATATCGATCATTATGGTAGGAGAGATACTCGCCATGTTTCCTTTGGCATAAATGTTGTGTGTATCAAGTGGAACTACGACGTGACCAACTATCTCGCTCAAGGTAGATCTAAAATCATCTTATTCGATTCTGGAAAGCTCTAGGAGAAAATAAGAGCGATGGTGCATATCATCCCATGGCTTGTCAGGACCATTCATGGCCTCTATGATAGCTTCATCTGAAGTTAAAGTCTCATCGAGGCATTCATGTGAACAAGATGATGAAGTGGCCCACACGGGCTCTAGAACAGGATCCTCCTCGTCTTTCTGCAAGGTAACAGGATCTGGATCGACGGAAGAGTCAAGAACAACTTGATACACTATCTTTGTTTCTGATAGTGGCATGGCCATTCCAGTATGTGACTGACCTTCACAAGATGATGTCGAGGAAGGTAGGGTCCAAGGATCGTTAAAATGCAAAATGCAGAAAGGAAAAAACCTCTTTGACAAAGAAGGCCTACTGGACATGGCATATATATGATGAATCGATGCCATGAAGTCGAAGGTACCCGTAAGGGATGAATACATTCTGACATTGATATTCTCATTTGTCAGCTGAGAATTGTCGATCATGGGGATCGACTGTCCAACCGATGCATTGGGGCTAGCATAAGCAAAGGACAACTGGTTGATTTTCATGATCTTCCCATTGTGGGGAAAGCAAAGAGTGCGGAAGACAGATGATACGATTGCAGTCATAGCATAATTCCAATTGCGTCCTAGTAACAAGTTATAGTCAAGGGGCACATCAACCACCTTGACATCCACCTCTACCATATTCCCATCCAATTGGACTAGGAAGGCAAGAATAATACCGTGAGGGCAGAAGGAATTACCATCAAAAGAAGTCAACATGGTTGGAGATTGATAAAGGGTCAGAGAGTCGAGGGCTTTCCAACAGACAAGGGACATCACACATGTTGCAGTGCCTTCATCAACAACAATATGTTTGATGGTATACTTTGAGTAACCCACATGGATTTGGAATGACACATGGTAATACAAGCGAGGCTTCACATCCATGACATCAAACTTGATAACTTTAGAGCCACAAGGATATAGAGCTCCTAACGTAGATAGCAAGGCATTCCTCTATGAATAACATGTCTGGAGTACTTCCAGAGCCAACATCGCACAAGGGGTTTGACCCAGGTCTTCAACAATAGAGTAATTTTGGGTGGCTCTAGCATTAGGATTGTGGGTAGAGCGCTTGAGTACTCCTTTAGGAATACAAGGCGGGGGCTTTGTTTTTTCGATCTGTAAATGCGTCTCCGAAGGAGGGGGAGACTATAGACTAGGTACATTTTGTGGAGAACTGTAATCACGAGAATGAGTAGCTACATTAACCTCATATTTAACCATATTGATGCATAGACAGTCACCATCTCGCATCATTGGTTTTTGACTCCCACTCTCCACATTTCTGACATTTGAGGAGCTCGAGGCCATGTGTTGATTATGTGGGAAAGGATTAGTCAGCACAGCGGGTGGTAGAGATAAAATCCTCTCAACTTCTACAAGTTTGGGGCATAAGTGGGTAAGGTGGTCGTCTGTACAAATATTGCAGGGAAACTTCACCTTCCACCTTTCTTTCTTACCCTCACCAACATTATTATTCGACTTCTCATTATTACCATTTTCCTTGGGTTTATTACTATTCTTCCCACCCTTACGATTGTTACCACGTTCTTTCTTTTTATTCCCTCCCTATTGTTGGTTACCATTCGGGTTAGTCGACGACTGCACATAATGTACATTCGACGACTGAGTGGGAGTGGAAGACATAGATGAAGCTGGCCCTCCTACATACTAGTTTAGAGACAACTCTTTCAACTAGATTGTCACCAAGTCTGCAAATATGACATTGGCAGAGCCTACAATGCCATCGGTATGAGGCCCAGGCTTTTGTCTAGGGTCATAGTTTGACCTCGATGCGTCTGGAAGAATCTCGTATAACATCCCAGACTGAGCATATATAAGATCTAATTGTTGGGCTTTAAAAATCGCTTCTTCCTCATATGTAACCCCGAATGTAGAAACATCCTTCGAAATATAAGTTTGTAGATACTTAAGGAACCACTCTAGCAGGAATTCTGTGGGTATGTAGGCCTTGATCAACCTCTTCTATCTACGCCACTCTTGGATATGATCTGAGATATGGGTGGCTTTGTCCTGATGGAAGGTCGACAAAAGTTCTATGTTAGCATTGTAATGAACTGACGATTGGAAGTGGTTGAGGAATAATAAAACCATCTGATTAAAATTTTTGTATGTCCCCCCTGGTAGCTCTATATACCATTTTGCGGTGACCACAGTGAGGGTGTGTTAAAACAATCTTAAACGAATAGAATCGTCGTTAAGGGAGTTCGAAGAGCACCAAAGGTGAAAAGTAGTGACGTGATCACCAGGATCCTCACCAGTCTTGCCTTCAAATTTTTGAATATCTAAAGGAAGCTTGGTGGGGATGGGGGGCCATGTTGGATCATGACGCATAGGGTCATTCATCAATATAGACAAGTCTAGTAGATTGAGCGTGGCCAGAAAAGGGAGATGGGGTTGCGACATCTGGCCCCAAGCTCCCTGGAAAGATTGTTGTTGGGGAATCACAACCCATCCAGGGTTCTAATATGCACCATGGCCCTGTACGGGATTGTAAGACCCTTCTACGAACTAATTCATGAGGGATTGGTTAGGCACCATTCTAGTAGGAATGTTATGATGAGGGTTGTTAAAATTTCCCACAGTTGGAGTGGCTTCAGGTTGGGGGTTTCCCAAGGTATTAAATTAACCTCCTCCAGGTGTGAATCCAGAGGATAAAGGTGGATTTGTCATGCCAAACGTGTAGGTCATAATCAGTATAGAGAAGGTAGGTGTAAAGGATAGACTGTAAGTAGTAGCTTGTCCGTCAGGTTGGCTACTCCATCTAGGACTATTAGGACCAGGATTAGACCTGGGGTGAAAAGGAGGAAGGCCTCCAACTGTAGGATTTGTTTGTGGGATGTGAGCACCATTAAATGAAAATGGAGTATGTGGAGGATCCATGTCCTCGAGTCCAATACTTTTATTCATATTAGATGTTGGGATGGAGGATGAAAATTGCGATGTGAAATTCAACATACCATAATAAAAAGGGCTAGAGGTTGTAGGGATGGACTGAATATTGTAGCCCATCGAGTGACAAAGGGACCCAAAAGGGTTCGTGGATATAGGTTGAGTATTCACTATAGGACAGACATGAGTGATGATATGAACCTTCGACACTACAACCATTGTGGTTGAAGGTGTCAAAGGAGTACCATTAACTATAGTGGGTATGGGAGTTGAAGGACTCCCAATATCTTTTTGACTCGATTCAGTACTCATCCTTATATGATCACAAGTCTAGTAAGTGGAGGTGTGTGTACCACATTTGATAACTTTACTCCTTTTAGGAGAAAAAGACTCAATATGTGCTGGTAATTGTAAAAAGTGGCGATATGTGTGAGAAAGTTGGTCTGGCTCCACGATGAATCAAGACTCGAGATATAAAAAACAAATCCTAAGGACAACTAGTAATCAAAGAGAACACCAAAATAAAATAAACAAAAGGCCAATATGCACACAAACAAGATAAAGTGGTTGAAAGGGGCCTCCCTCCCTAAAGTAGGTATGCCTCGCCCAAGAGGGGACTGAGACTCCTTGCAAAAGATCGGAGGTATCAGAATGAGTTATAAGGGCCCTCGTGGGCTTCACAACTAGTTGGTCAAATCCCCCTAGAGAGGTAATCTTCCATAAAGGTTGTGTGTTTTCTGACCCTTATCTGACCCAGGGTACTTGTAGAATAACCCTTGCAAGTAACCTATGTGGTACCTATGTCAAGCAACTAAGAAATCACGGTATAATTGATGCGCAGGCGAACAGTCGTAAGTCGGGTCTACCATATGGGAAGGGTAAAAAAGACCGAAGCCGTGAAAGAACCGCCTCTCACAGAGGTAAAGATACTAGCAAGATCCACATATACGAATAGATCCCCAGAAATATATCTGATGCTAAGAAGGTATTAGGGGGATATCCCCTCAACCAACCTCACGTGACCTCGTGCTTAACTCTGGTGTAAGCGGAGCCTCCTGACGTCACCAATTATACAATGGATTTCACCACTCCCTTAGTCAGACACATATGTTGATTTAATAGCCTTGGAGAAGTTTACTCACAAAACCTTATTCCAAGGCTCTAAATCCTAAGCTAGTTTGTGCACCCTAGAAAATAAAATCATTCCTAATCAAATTTAAATTATCAGCGTTGCTTTTAGTGGCCTTGCTTACTAGAAAAGGTGCGGTCATGAAACTGATGATGTTATGACTCAGCAAGTAAAATAAATGAATATGAATAAAATGTGAAGTCCTAACTTCAATTCTTAATAAATGATAAGATTTTCAAAATGCAATTTTCAATTTAATTATGCAATTCAAAATAACATGCAATCTTTCTATACATGTACTAAGATCAATGATAAGGACCCAAAAGATCAAATGCCAACAATGAAAAATACTTAATATTTTTTTATTTTCAATATAAGAGAATGAAAATGCAAGGACTGAACAACAACTTGATATAAATATTCTACTGTATGAAAATAGAGACAAACCAAGTAGGATATTAAGAAGCAAACATCCAGCCCAAGATGAAAGGACAATCAATGAAAAGGATGATGAGAAAGGCACTGCCCGAAAATTCAACCAAAGAAAGGTTTTCTGACATTCTACAAGAACTTAACAGTCATAATAGAGACCCAAGAAGACTTAGCAACCATCAAAACTTACCTAGCAAACATCAAACTCAACAATCAAGCAAAAAAGGATGATGTATGTGACTGTTCAGGCGAAAACTGCGTATATACGCCTCTTGTAGAAGAACTGTTGGTTGTGGAGCCTGATTATCTTCCTGATGCAGAGGTCCTTGCTTTCAGCCGTGTTTATACCCCATGAAGTATTTACACCCCAGAAGTATGTACACTCTTCTACGCGGGGGAGTGCAGAGGGGGGGTACCCCCTCTGCGGGGTCCGGGGGGGCTATCCCCCCGGCTGGGGGGTTTGGGGGCAAGCGGGCCCCCAGCGGGGGTTCGGGGGCGAAGCCCCCGAAGCAAAAATTGCCTTATAAAAGTATATTGTAATTTCATTGTAAATCTGGACCGTTCATTATAAGGTCGCAGATCTAACGGTAGAGATTATGTTAGGGTTTTTGCCCTAGAAGGCAACCCTCTTTTATG
>JASDQU010307943.1:99473-109969 GCA_032191745.1 Picea mariana
TTTGGGGAGCCCCTCCCCTCCCCACATCCTCATAGAGCCCCACCACCAAAAATTCATTTTAAATTTGTATTTGTTTTTAATTAATGTTTCTTATTATACTGTCTCCTGCAGTATATAGTAATGAGTTTGCATTGACTTTCATATTAGTTTTGTGTTGACTTAAATATTTTGTATAAATTCTAATGTAGAACATAATAAGTAAAAAAAAATATTTTTTTAATATAATAAAAACAATATTTTTCTAACTCATGATTAGTCAATAAATTGATAGTCTTATTACAACCTTCACATACTTTGAGGCTTTGAATTATTTGCTAAGGACATAATTCCCCAACCATCACATTTCAAATTAATTGCAAACACTAAGTGAATGGGTGTTCAACATATATTTGATATATGTTGCATAAATAAAATCGACGTCATTTTGGATGCACATCCACCGAAAATACATTTACCTGCCAATCATCTTTGGAACACTGTTGTAACTTGAATTTTGCACAAGTCATGCAAATTAAAACATGTCTAATTTGGAGTGATAAGACATTAGTAGCAATTATTTAATATTTTTTCCAAAATATAGATTATGGGTTTAGTTATTAGCAGCTGCTTGTAAGCCCAGAAGCTGGTGACGAATTTCCATTTAATTAGATGATTGGATAAAGTTCCACTAATACATCGAAAATTCTGTGCACATCAATTCCAAAATTAGAAATGGCAAATTTATGTGCAAGGGGTTGCCATAAGTGTTGGCATGTTTACATGAAGAATGTGCTTATCATTGAGGGAAAGAACAACAACGAACCAAACCTCGAGAGCGCAAAAGACAAGAAAGCTTAGAAGAGATAGCAGTTTCCAGAAGTACAGACGAGGTCCAAGAGATGGACTCCCCAGAGGATCAAAGGTCAAGACCCGTTAACACTTAGAAAGCCTTCTAAATTCAAAGAGATTAGAAGCTCAGGAGGAAGAGCGACAGTGGTCATTGGATCACTGAGCCAGAGGACCAACAACCATCGGATTGATTTAAGTGGAAGGGCAGGATAAGCAAGGGTTGAGATTTGAGATCTCGATCACCCGAATTTATGTCAGCCATCGGATCAAAATAAGTGGAAGGACAGGATAAGTTAGAGGGAGCGCTAATCTCAGCGGTCGATAATTGGGCACTCAGATCTATGGTCAACAGGGCATATCGGACCCCCCCTCCCCCCTCGATATTTCTTACTTTAACCATGGGAGGGGGTCCGAGTTGGTNTCTCATGTGGGACCCTCATACATGTCACCTTCTTGTCAACTCGGACCCCCCTCGCTCATTACCACTTACCGCCTAACCCCCCCTCAAAGAAAATCACCAAACCACTCATACATACCACCTTCGCACTCTGACATCACACTCCACTACCCGTTACACGTCACACTCCACTACCACGCTCTGCCTCCACCTCCACTACACTGCCTACACGTCTCACCCACGTCAGTAGACCACCTCAGCAAGGATATGTCGCAGACCATGTCAACAAGGACATGTGGAAGACCAGGTCAGAAAGGACACGCGGAAGACTATGTCAGCAAGTACACATGGCATAATCAGATGATGACAAGTGTCAAGAGGAAATTGGCTCGTGCCATGTCAACAAGTGACGTAATAAAGCTACGTCACTCTGGGAGATTTACTTTGGAAGGTTCATCACCAAAAAATGTCAAAAGTCCTGAAGTCCTGAAGGACGAAGGTTCGAAGTCGCTCTCAGCCATTCGATCTGAAGATCTCTTTAGGTGCATTCTCAACTGTTGATCTAGTTCAGTGGAAGGACAGTGTAAGTGGAAGTGTTAACCGACAACAAGCAGTCTCCACCGCCTATGACTTATCCAGCAGGTGACCACTCCGGAAGAGATTGAAGCAGTGATTAGCCTAAAGTCTCGAAGTTCCGAACACCGAATCTGAATACCCGAAGAAGACCTTGGTCATTGATCGCCAGGAGGGGTACATGTCAAAAGATTATGCATTCGGGTGAAAGCACTCCGGGAGAAACGAGTGCATAGGATTTGAAACTCTCGAAGCCCGAAGTGTCGAAGTCACTCATGATCATTGATCGTGCAGGAGGGTACGTTTCAATAGATCGTTGACTCCGGGTGAAAGCGTTCATGGAAACGCGAAGTGCCAAAGAGTCGAAAAGGACAAAGTCCCGGAGAAGAGGATAGCCATTGGATTAAGGAGGACAAATGTCAGCAGATCTTCCATTTTGGAAGATATACAGTAAGAAGAAACGAGAAGTTGAGATTCAAAATCTCTTAAGTCAGGAGACCTAAAGGAGATCTCAACTGTTGATCCAAGAGGGACATGCATCAGTGGATTGTCAACTCTGAAAGATTGACGTTCAGAGTAAAGAAAGGGTTGAGATTTGAAACTCTTGAAGTCCGAATCATGAAATAAATCATAACCGTTGATTTAGGAAAGTTAGATCTGATTCGCAGATTGTGAAAGAACAAATCTGAACCGTCTGTTCATGAGCACCGTCAAGATCATGAGATCGATGATACTGTCACATTGTGGGGATTGAATATGCGAGCACTTTAAAAAACTGAAGGCGGGCCGCAATCGAAACCACAGTTTTGGAGAAAGGACATGTGGAGGCTCGAGGAAAATTGTGGGGCAAAAAGTAGTTTGATACAAACCACCTTTGGACGCGCCCGCAATCTCGTGGTCACATGAGATCTTCGCCCAAGGTCATAACGAGAAACGGAGCTAGCGCTCACTAGACCAAGATCGGGAAGTGCCTTTTGAATATGCGTTTGGTCATTGTCGATGGTCACGTGAAGGAAGGGGATTAGAAGCCAAAGAAGCCAAAAACGACTGACTGTAACTACCAAAGAATACGAAGAGTTACGACTGCCAGATAAGCCAAAGAATCTCAGGATAACGCCCGCTAAGGATGAACAGATTCAGAATAACTGCCAAGGAAGATGAAGAGTTTGCATGATGATCAGGCAGAGGATGCGAGGTGAGAAAGACATGCAGAACATAAAAGAAAGAGTGTTTTTTCGATAGTTATGCATGTGGGTAGAATGTGACAGAGGACATGACCCGAACTATAGATCAGAGGTGCAACGTATAGTATGCAGAGACAACACAAAGTATAAAGGAAGAAGAGAAGTTGAACAGAGTAATGAGATTGCACAGTAGGAGAAAGAGCAGAGTATAGAAGCATAACAGAGTAATAGAAGTTGGAAGAGGCAGAGGAGACATGGAGTAGTAACAGACCATATCAGAGACAGAGCAAGTAAGTAAATTTTTGTAAGATTCAATCAGGGTGGTATGGTGGTGCTAGGAAGGATTGCAGTCCTCTAAATTCAAGTTGGTGCTAGAAGATATTCTGGGAATTGGTGCTTCCATCTAGTGGGTGCTACAGAAACCTGGGAGTTGGTGCTTCCATCTAGTTGGTCTAGAGAAATCTGAGAGTTGGTACTCTTTGCAAGTTGTAGCTTTCTATTAGAGGTTGTAGCCTCATATTTGAGTTGGAGCTCAAAGACTATGATGTACATGAAAGTTGGAGCTTGATTGACATCCTAAGAAGAAGAGGTTTTCACCCTTATGGGTTTCCTCATGAAAATCAGTGTCTCTGTGTATTCTGTGTGATTGATCAAATATTGTATATCTATGCATGTTAAGTTATCAACAACACATTAAATAATAATCGTTCTACCTTGGNTGTGTATTCTGTGTGATTGATCAAATATTGTATATCTATGCATGTTAAGTTATCAACAACACATTAAATAATAATCTAGAAAGAATCATAAAATAATAGAAAAAGTTTCAAGCTTATATACATAACTGATTCACCACCCCCTCTCAGTTATATTTCCAACAATTGGTATCAGAGCCGGTGCCTTTGATCAAAGGTAGATCCATAAGATTGAACATGACTAGTCATGATGGAAGTTCAACTAATAGACCCCCTTTGTTTGATGGAACAAACTTTGTCTTTTGGAAAATAAGAATGAGAACACATTTAATGTCTTTGGGTGTTGATGTTTGGGATGTCATTGAAATGGGATATGTGAAGCATGTAGTCTTGGCCTCAAAAGATGATAAGGTAGAGTTTAGATTTAATGCAAAAGAAATGAATGTCATCCTTAGTGGACTTGTTGAAGACGAGTTTGTCAAAGTCATGCACCGTGATTCAGAAAAAGTTATGTGGGACAAGCTGATAAGTAGTTATGAAGGTAATGAAAAGGTGAAAGACGCAAAATTTCAGACTCACAGACTGAAATTTGAGCAATTAAAGATGGATGAAGATGAAACTATAAGTAAGTACTTCTTACATATAGAAGAACTTGTCAACACTATGAAAGGCCTAGGTGAAACGATAGATGAATCTTTTCTAGTCCAGAAAATATTAAGATCTCTTCCTGATAGATTTAACTCAAAGGTCCCTGCTATAGAGGAAATAGTTGATCTCAAAACGTTGACACTAGATCAAATTCTTGGAACCCTAACTGCTTATGAAATGAGAATCACCAAAGGTAAATCCACTACAAGAGAGGAATCTATTAAAGTAGAGAAAAACACAGACTTCGATGTAGATGAGATTGAAGCAAATTTTGTGAGAAGACTGAAGAAAGGATCAGGAAAATACAAAGGTAAATTGCCCTTCAAATGTTTCAATTGTGGTAAGATAGGTCATTTTTCTTCTAAGTGTCCTCACAAAAGAAAGGATCAGGCATATGATGATGAAGAGAAACACAAACACAAGAAGGTCTATAAAGAGAATAATTTTAAGAAGAAAAGTCTTTGTGTAAACAATGATGATGATCCCTCAGATGATGAAAGTAGTGACTCTTCTATTGAAGATAAAATAAATGATATCAGGCTAATAGCTTTAGAATATCTAAACATTGAAGATACAAGAAGTGAGTTCGTCGATTGTGAAGCAGTAGTAGATCTTGAAGGATAACTTATCAGTGCCATGGAAGAGATTTATAGACTCAGAGAAAAGAAAAGAAAACAAAAACAATTACTGCTTAGGTATGAGAAAACATGCAATGAACCATATGAAGAAATTTCTTTGTTGAAGGTTAAGTTAGAAGAAGCTAAGAAGATTGAAGACGTTCTATTAGAAAAATTGGAAGTTGAAGTAGTGTCTGTCAGAAAAGATCTAGAGAAATTCCAGGCCCTTTCTCATCAGAATCTGACAAGTATTAAAGCCTCAGAAGGATTAGCCTCCATTCCGAATCAACAAAAGAATTCAAAGTTGAAAACTAGTTTGGGTTATGAAGAGGGATCAAGTAGTGGTTAGCCAAACAAAAAAAAATTCATCAAATTTGTCAAATCTACAACCATTGACAACAATAAACCTGCAGAGACAAAGGAAGAGAATCAACTGCCAAGGAGGAGTGAAGGAAAAGCTACCAGAACTAAATATGTAGAACAAAGAAATAATACACCCTCTGCTCAAGGAAATCATCAGCATGGAAGAAATCAACCTACTCAAAGAAGACAACCATTTTCTAGGTACAAAGATTTTTTCTGTGGATATTGTTTTTACTGCTCTAACTTTGGCCACAAAGCTGTAAGTTGTTCTTTAAGATTTAGACATGAGAAATCAAGACAACCAAGGAATAAATATCTGCCACAACAAAGAATGAGACAACCAAGTAACAAACAACCACATACTGCAAATCATGTGATGGCTGGGAAAAGGACACAGATTACACATAACAATCGTTATGATAATTTATTCAATGAACCAGAATGTTACATCTGCCATAATTATGGACATAAAGCTGTAAACTGTCGCTTAATAAACTATAAGCCAGATTCAAATCACAAAGCTGAAAACATCAAGGTTTGGAAGAAGAATGAAGATAACAAGTGTGGATTAGTGTTGTCAGCTCAAAGACAAAAAGACACCTGGTATATTGACAGCGAATGCTCCAGTCATATGACATGTGACAAAAGTAAGCTTCTATTACTCAAAGAAAATAAATCAGGGAGTGTGACCTTTGGAAATGATGCTTTAGGAAAGATCAGAGGTAAAGGTCTAGTAAGCTTAAGTAATGGAAGAAGCAAATCTCAAGATGTATTAGATGTTCATGGTTTAAATCATAATCTTCTTAGTGCCAGTCGGATATGTGATAGAGGATGTGAAGTCACTTTCACTGCCAAGAATTGTAAAATAAAGACAGTAAACACAAGAGAGTTGATTGCAAAAGGGGTTAGAACTGAAAATAATGTATGTGTTCTGAAGGAAGATAAGGAGAAATGTCATTTAAGAAAACTTGAAGAAAGTTGGTTATGGCACAGAATGCTTAGACACCTGAATTTTGATCATATTGTCAAACTAAATAATGAAGGCATTGTGAAAGACCTTCCAAGAATATCTAAGCCTAATAACTCTGTATGTGAATCTTGTCAAATGGGGAAGTTGACTCATGCTCAATTCAAATCGAAGAGTTTCACATCTTCAGAGAAACCACTTCAAATTGTTCATATGGATCTGTGTGGACCATCGTGAAAGGAAGGAACTCGAGGAGAACGTTACTTTATGCTAGTCATTGATGACTTCTCCAGATTTACATGGGTTGCCTTTCTGAGAGAAAAATCTGATGCATTTGAGAAGTTCAAAAAGTTTAAGGCATTAGCTGAGAATCAGACATGAAGGAAGTTAAAATCAATTCGCTCAGAGAGGGGAGGATAATTTCTGTCAAGAGATTTCAAAGAATTCTGTGACAGACATGGAATTAAAAGAGAATATACTATTCCAGGTACTCCTCAACAAAATGGAGTCGTAGAACGCCAAAATAGATCAGTTCAACAGATGGCAAAGGCTATGATGAGTGAAAGGGACATTTCACAAACTTTCTGGGTGGAGGCTATTCACATGGCTATTCATATTATAAATAAAGCGCATCTAAGGCCAAACAGTGATAAGACTCCATATGAGTTGTGGTTTGGTCGACCTGCATCAATCAAACAATTCAAAGTATTTGGAAGTAAATGATACATCAATAATAATGATGATCATCTGGGAAAATTTGATAGTAGAGTTGATGAAGGTATATTCTTAGGATATGAAACGAACAGTAAAGGATACAGATCCTTTAACAAAAGAATTCATAAATTAGTAGAATGTATTGATGTTTGAATTGATGAACAATGTCTTGTAAAAGATCAACAGAGAATAAGCACTAATCCAGATGAAAAAGATGATGAGAATAATGAAGATAAAGAACAACAAATCTCAGAGTCATACGAAGATGATGAATCATGTGGAAAAGAGACACCCAGACAAGAAGAGTCAGGACAACAATCAAAATAAAATCCTTCCTCTAGAATTACTCAAAAGAATCATCCAGAAAGTCAGATAATTGGTGAGAAAGACAAAGGTGTACAAACCAGGAGAAGGATAACCAAAGACACCGAGCAATAAAATATAGCCTTCATATCCATAGTGGAACCTAAGAACTTTAATGAAGCCAGTAAAGACTTAAATTGGTTACAACCAATGAATGAGGAACTTGACTAGATTGAAAAGAATGATACTTGGGAACTCGTTCCTAGGCCAACAAATAAAAATGTAATATGATCCAAATGGGTCTACAAAAACAAGATGAATGAGAAAGGAAATATTTTAAGAAACAAGGCTAGATTGGTCTGCAAAGGATATGCTCAAATAGAAGGACTAGATTTTGATGAAACATTTGCGCCCATAGAAATATTAAAATCTATTAGAATGTTTCTTGCTTATGCGTGTCATAAACAGTTTAAGATCTATCAAATGGATGTCAAGTCATTTTTTCTAAATGGAGATCTAAAAGAAGAAGTCTATATGGAAAAACCGAAGGGTTTCCAACTATCAAATAACCATGACTTTGTCTGCAAGCTGAAGAAAGCCTTATATGGGTTGAAACAAGCTCCTCATGCCTGGTATTACAGACTGGATAAGTATCTTCAAGATAGAGGGTTCAAGAGAGGAACAATTCACAACAATCTATATATCAAAACAGAGGGTAATAATTTTCTCATTGTGTTGGTTTATGTAGATGACATCATCTTCGGAAGCAATAATGATTCATTGGTACAATGGTTTGCTTCTGCCATGCAGTCTGAATTTGAAATGTCTATGATAGGGGAACTGCATTTCTTTCTTGGTTTGCAAATTACTCAGAGGTCTGAAGGAATATTTCTTTCTCAGGAGAAATATCTAAGAGAAATGTTGAAAAGGTTTCAAATGGAATATTCTACACCTATGGTCATTGGATGCAATTTAAGAAAGGATGATGACTCACCTGATGTTGATTAGAGTTCATATAGGTCTATGATTGGTAGCCTATTGTACATCACAACATCCCATCTAGACATAATGCATGGTGTTGGAATGGTAGCAAGGTATCAGGCTGCACTTAAACATAGTCATCTGTTAGCTGTCAAAATAATATTCAGATACTTGAAAGGAACAATGAACTATGGCCTATGGTATCCTAGGAATCAGAATTTTCAACTATCAGTCTATTCAGATGCTGATTGGGCTAACTGTGTGGATGAAAGGAAAAGCACGAGTGGAGGTGTATTCTTCTTAGGAGATTCTCTTATAGCATGGTTGAGCAAGAAGTAAGGTTCCATTTCCTTATCAACTATAGAATATGAATACATTGCAGCTGCCTCTTGCTGTACCCAAGTATTGTGGATGATTCAGACACTTGCAGACTTGGAGGTAAAGTACAATGCACCGATCCCAATTCATTGTGATAATACTAGTGAAATTAGTGTGTCAAAGAATTATGTATTTCACTCCAAGACCAAGCATATACCCATCAATTATCACTTCTTGAGGGAACAGGTAACCAACACTGTTGTTTCTTTGCATTATATTCAATCCAAAGATCAGATTTCTGATATCTTCACTAAACCGCTTGCAAAAGCTCAGTTTGAGTATCTACGCTAGAAGTTGGGCATGACCCTGTTATCAAGTTAAAATAATCTATATGATCAGGGGGAGAGTGCTCCTAGTATATCTGATCAGGGGGAGCACAGAGTCACTCTCTGTTTTCTTTGACATTGATGTTAAAGGGGGAGAAAAAGGCGTTGTATGGATGTTACAGTTGGAGGTCTAAGCATAATAGTGCAACCTTTCAAGGTTTCCATCAATGCCGAAGGGGGATAATGTTGGCATGTTTATAGGAAGAATGTTCTTGTCATTGATGGAAAGAACAACATTGATCCAAACCTCGAGAGCGTAGAAGACGCTAAAGCTCATAAAATATAGCGGTTTCTAGAAGTACAGACGAGGTCCAAGAGACAGACTCGCAGGAGGAGCAAAGGTTGAGACCCATAAACACTTAGAAATCCTTCTAAAGTTAGAGATATTAGAAGATCAGGAGGAAGAGCGATAGTGGTCATTGGATCACCGATCCAGAGGACCAATAGCCATCAGATTGATTTAAGTGGAAGGATAGGATAAGCAAGGGCTGAGATCTGAGATCTTGATCACCCAAATTTTTGTCAGCAGTCGGATTGAAATAAGTGGAAGGACAGGATAAGTTAGAGGGCATGCTAATCTTAGCGGCTGATAATCGGACACTCAGATCTACGGTCGACAGGGCATATCAGACCCCCCCAATATTTATTCCTTTAACCATGGGGGGGGGTCCGAGTTGGTGGTATTTCTCATGTGGGACCCTCATACGTGTCACCTTCTTGTCAAATTGGACCCCCCTCACTCATTAACACTTACTTCCTAATCCCCCCTCCGCGAAAATCATCAAACCACTCATACATACCACCTCCGCACTCTGACATTACACTCCACTACTCGCTACACGTCACACTCCACTATCGCGCTTTGCCTCCACCTCCACTACACTGCCTACACATCTCACCCATGTTAGCAGACCACATCAGCAAGGACATGTGGTAGACCACGTCAACAAGGACATGTGGAAGACCACGTCAGAAAGGACATGTGGAAGACCACGTCAACAAGTACACATGGCATAATCAGATGATGACAAGTGTTAAGAGGAAATTGGCTCGTGCCTTGTCAACAAGTGATGTAAGCAAGCTACGTCACTCCGGGAGATTTACTTCGAAAGGTTCATCACCAACAAATGTCAAAAGTCCCGAAGTCCCGAAGGACGAAGGTCCGAAGTCGCTCTCAGTCGTTCGATCTGAAGATCACTTCGATTGCATTCTCAACTGTTGATCTAGTTCAGTGGAAGGACAATGTAAGTGGAAGTGTTAACCGACAACAAGCAGTCTCCACTGCCTATGAATTATCCAGTAGATGACCACTCTGGAGGAGAATGAAGAAGCGATTGGCCTAAAGTCCCGAAGTCCCGAACACCAAATACCTGAAGAAGACCCTGGTCATTGATCGCCAGGAGGGGTACGTGTCAGAAGATTGTGTATTCGGGTGAAAGAACTCCGGGAGAAACGAGTGCATAGGAGTTGAAACTCCCGAAGCCCGAAGTGCTGAAGTCACTCACGATCGTTGATCATGTAG
>JASDQU010307944.1:0-31932 GCA_032191745.1 Picea mariana
ATCAACATTATACAGCATATGGACAATAAAAGTAATGAGCATCAGTCACACAAAAGGTATACACAGAGACATATTTTCACGAGGAAACCCATAAAGGGAGAAAACCTCTTCTTCTTTGAAATGATACGCAGTCTTTTAAGTTCTGTACATCATCTATAATTGAGCACCAACTTAATGTGAGGCTGCTACCTCTGTTTTACATGCTGCAACTTGTTTGAGAGCACCAACTCTCTGGTTTCTCTAGCAGCCACTAGAAGGAAGCACCAACTCCCTTAATGTTCCAACACCAACTGGATGGAAGCACCAACTTCCAGTTACATAGGCTCCAACCTGTATAACAGAGAACACTTGTTCTCCCTTGCACCACCATGCGACCCTTGTTTCTCTAGCTGCAACGAGATGGAAGCTACAACTCCTTGTGTTCAAGCTCCCACTTGAACCTCTGAGGACAACAGTCCTTCCTAGCACCTCCCAACCACCTTGGAATATAAATGAATAATTAAACAACCAACTACACAGATAAATAGATTATTACCACTTCTTCTGTGTTCTGTAAATTTGGTCTTCTTCTAACTATTCTGCAATTCCTCTCTTCCTTTGTTTGTTCTACAAATCTGCTCTACTTCAACCTGTTCTGTCATTTTGCTCTACTTCAACTTGCTTTGTCATTCTGCTCTGCTTCAAGTCTTTTTCTCATCTTTTACTCTTCTCTGAGTTTTATCTCACACTGCGCATATTCTCAGTCTCACACTGTGCAACCTGTGATTTTCCCTTTCTTACAGTTTAATTCATTTTTCATCTAGAACGACCAACCACGTACAGCATATATCTTTTTCTTTTATACACCACACCCACAACAGTTACCCTTCGAATCTTCTGAGGCAAAAGAAAAACCATCTAAGCAACTGAAATGCCAACCGATCAGGAATCATGAATCAGTTTTGCTAATAGATTCGTAACTAATGAATTAACTATGAGAGAGAACAGTAGCCCTCCAATCATATTCAAGTTTATCTGAACCGTTGGATGAACTTTATTAATCTTTCCTTTAAATCAGGTTTCGTCATTTCGGCATTCTTATGGCCAAGTGTCTCGACACTTCATATCATGATCTCTGAAACTCCAATACAGAGCTTTTTTGCGCTAGCTCTTTCCTCTATATGACCAAGGCCATGACCAAGCACTTATACATAAATTACTTTTCATGAATTCACATTTCGTGAATCTGGAGATGAGGCATCTCGACTCTCCAAGTCGCGATCCCCAAAACCCCTAAATGGAGCTTATCTAAACTGAATCCTTCCCTTCTCATGACCACTGGCAGTGACCATAGGCTGTGCCAAAAGGTGCTTCATATTTCGTGAGTTTATAAACTTCATTGAGTCTAATCAATGGTTCAAATCTCCATAGATCCGACGGTCCAGATCTTATCGCGATCTCGCATCTCGTGAGTTTCCACACCATGCTCCATTGACTCCAAGTCAGTGACTTGTTCTATGATTCGATGGTCCAGATCTGATCTTAATTCAATTGCTCATATCACATCGCAATTTTTCATCTCGCGAGTTTCCACCCCATGCTTCGTTGACTCCAAGTCAACAACTTGTCCTATGATTCGATGGTCCAGATCTGATCTTAATTCAATGGCTCAGATCATATCATGATTTCACATATCGCAATTTTGGCGTTCTTTTGGTTATATTTCTTGCCTCTCCAAGTCGCGATTCGCGAAACTCCGAAATGGAGTCAGATCAATGGTCCAGATCACACCTTGATCTGACGGCTACAATTAAATAACGATTTCACATATCGTGATTTCGGTGGTTATATTTCTTGCCTCTCCAAGTCGTGAGTCATGAAACTCTGAAATGGAGTCATATCAATGGTCCAGATCACACCTTGATCTGACGGCTATGATTAAATCACGATTTCGATGGTTATGTTTCTTTCCTCTCCAAGTCGCGAGTCGTGAAACTCTGAAATGGAGTCGGATCAACGATCTAGATCAACACTTGATCTGATGGTCATCGAAAATTGCAAATGGGATCCAACGATCAGAAAAGCTGCTTCTCCTCCCGAGATTACTTTGTTCCTCTTACTCTAATCTTACCATCGATGATCTGCTAACAATCCTCTACACTATCTCTTCTGATCTTATTTGAATCTTCTCTGCAACATCTTCTCATAATGCCCATCTATTACATACTTTCTGTACTCATGCCATCTTCACTGTTGTACTTGCCATCAATGACAAGTATACAAGCATGCACTGTCTCTTAAATATTTACCAACACCAAATTCAGTGAGACCAATTCTGTTGGTTATACTATAGTATTTAGTATTATGTGTAACAGTTTCAAAACAATTCAACAAAGATTCTGTGCAGGGCACGTTCTACAAGGTATCTCTCTAGAATAAGCCAGAATTCAACAAGTTATGCCATTTTTTCTATAACTCTTTTTCTGAGAGGTTCCAAGTAGTGACACCTAGAGGAATAGTTGAAAAAAATTGTGTATCGGTTTTAGATCTTTATTCATTACAGGTACAAAGTTATGATTATTTCAAGTTAGAGTTGTTGACTAATCCAAAACTAGTCATGGTTGAGACAAATAGTTGATGAGTTGGCACATACATGAGGTGTATAGTTGATGATGTTGGTACATATTGATGAGTAGTTGACACATGGTTGGTATATACTTGGTACATGGTTGGATGCACTTGTTTATGGTACAAGTTGATTACATGTTGTTTGGCACAGGTTGGTGCATGGTTGATGCACTTGTTTATGGTACAGATTGATATCTGTTGAGGATTGTTGCCTCATCTCAGTTGGTGCTGAGAATGTAAGTTGATTCTTACATATAGAGTTTGTTCTCTTGTAGATTTGTACTTTATTTAGTTGTTTCTAAAAACCCTCGGACTGATGTCCATAATAAAAAGAAAAATTGTACATACATCTTCTGTTCCTTGTGTTCCTTGTGGAGATGATTTGTTGATGATGTATTTCTAATATATGTTGCTAATATATATTCACATCTAACTGATTATTAATGAAAACAATGAGTAATGAGTAAATGTTTAATTCTAACTAATGATTTTTGTGTAAGAGGGAAGTTTTGGGAAAAATATCCCCACACTAATTCACCCCCCCCCCCTCTAAGTGTGGTAGGCGTGTCCAACATAGTGTTGGGTGATGCAAATAAGATGCTAGATATGATCTATGTTGATGTGCTTAGTGCTCAAATGTGTTGAATCTTGTTAAATATTGCGTTGCATTTTAATTAGGGTTTATATGCGTTGTAGACAAAGATTAAGTACTAATGAATGAAAACTGTTAAGTGCTTTGTTATAGTATTGTAATCACAGATCTATGTCCCAGCTAAGGTTGCAGACACTAGAGTTCTGCAACCACCCCTGCCTCTACCTCGGGTGATATTTCATCTACTTCGCAGGTGTTTTCGAAAGGGCCAGTAGTTAGGGTTTTTTTGGTGCTTTGTTGAAGCATTGAACCCTGGGTTTGTTCCCCTGCCAACAATTCTCTTTCATGGGAGTATCGATCCTTCTTCTACAACCACTAGATATGTGTCCATGGTTATGACATTTGTAACATTCAATGTTATGTGGGGCCACATAAGCATTTATTGCTTGAACATTTATTTTATAATCCCTGCAATTTGCAACCTTATGTCCAAAGTTAGTATAATAAAAACAATGACTATAAAATAAATTTGCATGCCTGGGAGTGAATGATCTTCTTTGTGGCATAGTCCTTCTGAATTTTTTCCTTGACTAATCATGATCATGATTGAAGCTTCTATGTGAATTGAACATGGATAGTCTTCTTGAATATGTATCTTCAATAGTTTTCTTAGATTCTGGTTGACCATGATTCCTTCCTTTGAGTACCTTTGCATAACGCTTTCTATTTTCTTCATTCTTCTTTTCTAGCAACCTAGAGTGATTCTCGTCATTCTCTATAACTGATGTTGATGTTTCTGTCTCTTCAACGTTCTTGTTGATCTTGATGATTTTACTTCTCAATCTTACAACTTCTTCTTCAAGCTTCTCAACCTCTTCTTCTTTCTTCATTATTTGAGACTTCATGACTTCTTCAGTTCGTTTCACTTCTTCAAGATGAATTTTTAATCTGATTATTTCTTCTTCAAGTCCTTTCTCTTCTTGACCAAACTCTTCCTCAATATGGTTTGGATTGTTAGTTCTTTCTTTAATATGATCTGTCAATATATTCTCTCTCATTTATGCTTCTTTCTTCTGTGCTTCTATGTTGGCTTCCAAATACTTCTTTTGATATTCAATATTTTCTTCAATCTTTCTGGCTTATTCTAGATGAGTTCTTAAATTCTCGATGACCTATTGGGATTATTCAAAAATATAAACACTTTCCTTTTGTTTCATCAATTATTTCTTGAGTGAATTTTTTCTTCTCTTAGTTCTTCTAAAGCACTAATCAATTCTTTGGTGATTATGTACTCTTCATCTTCTGAATCTGTTTGACATCGTGAACACAATTCTTCTTGATTTGTATCTTCATCTTCTTTGGCATTTTCTGAATCTTCCATGGGTGAAGGATATATGTCATGTAGATTATCCCAAAGTTATTTATCTAATGAACATTTATCAACCTTTTCTCTTACTGGATTGGGTAATCGTTCCTAGATAAAATCCATTGTTATTTTGTTATTCTTATTCAATTCCTTCTTGGCTACATTATTTTCCCTTTTTGAACTATCATATGTTGTAACAAATGATATCCAAATATAATTTCCCTATGCCTGTAAAAATGTGTTCTTCCTTCTGCTCCAAATCTCATACTTAAAACCATTATGACCATTAAACATTGGTACTCCATTCTCATAATAATCCATGATCTCATTTCAGTGGTTAAAGTGTTTCTTGAAGGAACCATATCTGATACCAATTGTTGGATTACTGAGAGAAGGGGTGAATCAGTAATAGAGCAATTTAATCATTTTTAACCATATAATGAAGTGTTATATGAGTATATCATTATCATCCAATAATTGCAGAGTAAATAAACAATGAACAAATGATAAATCATACACATACACATACACAACACACCAATGTTTTTACGTGGAAACCCAAAGTGGGAGAAAACCACAAAATGTTTTTTCTTATATGTCTTCAATAATTACATTCAGTGGAAGCACCAAATTCCTTTGTTTTCCAGCTGCAACTGGAAGGAGGCTCCAACCCCCTAGTTTCTCAAGCTACAACCTGAGGGAAGCTCCAACTCCCCAATTCTTTGGCTGCAACCAGAAAGAAGATGCAACCCCCTAAGTTTTCCGGCTACAACCAAAAGGTGGCTAAAACCACCTATCCTTTCCCCATCCAACCACCCTAAAATATAAATTCCAAATTTAGACAACATGTCAGTATTACTGAATCATCCACTGCCACTGTCAACCTATCACTGTCAACCTGTACCAATAACCTGCACCAACCTGTACCAATAACCTGAACCATCATGTACCATGCATCAACTACACATCAACTATGACTCATCAAGATGTACTAATATCATCAACTATACACCTCATGCATGTGTCAATTCATCAACTAGTTGTCTCAACCATGTACCCAAAATGTACCTCAACCATATACCAAAGACATAAACCAATATAGCCATCAAAAATTCATCACTCTATCCATAAAACAAATACCATAAGCCCTTACATTAAACCATTTGACGCAACTTGACTGTTATGTAGCCTCAAGCTAAACCAACAACTTCAACAACACATCACAACCAAAAGACCAATACCCATATGCCAAATACCAAAAAAAAATACCAACTCTATCCCTCAACAAACCTGATATATGCAACATTATTGAACATCCAATACCATCTCAAGAGATAAACCCTAGCTCACGAAACGTACCTCAAATAATATGTGCCATATCTCTCATAAATAGAACACAACCATGTTGTTTCCACGATTTTTTTGTCGCAATTTTTCTGCCGCACTTTTTCTACCACACATTTTCTGCCGCGATTTTTCTACAGCACTTTTTCTACCACAATTTTTCTGCCACAATTTTTCTGCTGTGATTTTTCTGTCGTACTTTTGCAGCAACAATTTTTCTGCCGCATTTTTTCTTCTGCAATTTTTCTACTGCAATTTTTCTTCCACACTTTTTTTGTCGCACTTTTCCTTCCGCAATTTTCTCTATCAACAATACCTTCCCAAATAACCTTTCACAAAATGGATATTCAATGATATTCAATAGGTTCAAGTGTGGTTAAATGAGAGAGACTTGCCTCTTATTTATAATTTCATTTAGCATCCCACTTTCCTTATCTTAGGGAGTTCTCCCTTAACTTTATTATTTAAATAATTTTTTTTGCAAACACTTTGACTACTTTGACCTTTTGGGGCTTCTAGATGACTTATGAGGGTTCTCCAACTTCACATGGCCATAAATCTCTAACCGTAAGGAGTTATGTGACGTTCCACATACCACTGGAAATGGCATGACATGTGCTATTCATCTAAAATAGTCTTACCTACAAATATATCAAAAAGCATACCATTATCCATCAAACAAACTTGGGTCCATTACCCAAACCTTTGTGCTACCATAATTCTCTACCAGACTTTCCTCAAGGGTTGACATCAATGAAAACAAACCCAATTAATCAACATTAATAACTTGAAGACCTATGCCCTTAAAACCGTAGAGTCAAAGTATGGAGGTATCAACTAAATCCATTATGAATACAATCCATTCTCCCAACAGTCAAAGGGTATTTGAAGTTTCCTGATATGTGACTAGGTCATCACAAAGCTTGTATCAATGCGTGATATTAATCTTTCTTATTTAAGATAAGAAAAATATTCATCTCCTTAAGCATATGGAAGTTATAATATGATCATGCCTTACATTCAAGATCTTTTACTTTGCTCATAAGCAAGTCTTTATTAACCAGAGTCAACACTTTAAATACAACTCCAAGTTGACACACACATAGTGGGTAGTTTTAGTATCTTAGTTCAGTTTACTCATTGGATCATATGAGCTTTTAGCTTTATTAACAAGTGTGTGAGGTGTTTAGATCAGAGATTTGTGGTTGTGTAAGCTGCCAATAAATCTTGGAACGTTTTTGGCTTTCAATCTTGTACAAGAAGGAGGTATACTTTAGTGAGATGAAAATATTAATCATTCATTCACACATCTATATGTCTATATGAAATCCTTTCATTGTACTAAGAGAATTTCAATTTATAACACATGGAAATCCACAATGAGTAATGAGCACACATAACTTAAATAAAACCTACAGTTTAGAAATCACTCCACACAAATCTATTCATGAACAAAACAACAACAAATAGAGAAAAAATAATATACAAATAACTCAAATTACCAGGGGAGGTGGTCCCACGCCTTCCCAAGTAGTGAGTGGAAACAATTCAATAACTCACAATTGTACAAACAAAATAAAGAAAATCCTGATTGATATTAAATAGAAATCTTTAACCAACTCACAACATATCCATCATAGTATGGAGAAAAAAAATAAGTAACACATATTTCTATTAAGTTTAGAAAAGAGTATATATCAGTCTATACATAGAGAGAATCCCACTATATATCAAGTTTTGAGCATTTATAAGTTTTCATTGTCCTCTTCTATTCTCGTGGACTAAGGCGTAAAAATAACTATCAAAACTAAAGGATCTTACTGACCATGATTTCCTTTATCCAAGGTTACAATCTTAGGAAATTGACCTAACAAACTTAGATATCATTACTACTCTTAGTTCCAACCCCGATCTAGTGTTGCGTTGGAAAACATGCCTATGGGTTTTCTTGAAGTTTAATTTAATGGATAGGGACATTGGGCTCAAATGAAATGGTCCACACCCATCTCGATGGTTTCACGAACAATACCTGTATCGCCAAATCCATCCTGAGTGTTCACAGATACGAGAATCCACAACCTCAGGTACCAGAATGCCTGCATTGGTACTAAAATGCCAGGAATAGTGTGGGAACAATTATTATAGTAAAAAGGTGAGTATACTTTTATCATTGGTAAAATATAGCCAAAATATCCTAATTAATTCATTAAGAACAAAAAAAAATATCAAAATAAACAAATTTTACCTCGTGCTAAAATCAAGATCTTAGGAAGGCAAAAAGGGTAAAAGTAGGAGACAATGAGTTGGATTTAAATGCCTAGGTGGGGAATAAATGGCCAAAATAAATGTATGGTGAGTGACAAAATGGAAGCTCAATAATACCATACAATTTCCAATGCATACCATATCATACCATACCATACCATACCATACCATTGCCAATGCATACCATACAATGGCAAGGAAACACATAGCATTGACATTACCAATGCATACCATTTCCATTTCCAATGCATACCATACCATACCATACCATACCATACCATTTCCAATGCATGCCATACAAGGCAATGGAAAGGCAATGCATACCATACCATATCATGTCATACCATACCATACCATGCCATACCATACCATACCAATGCATACCATTTCCATACCATACCATACCATTGCATACCATACCAATTCATACCAATTCATACCAATACAATGCCAATGGAAATGGAAATGGTATCACATGGTATGGTATGGTATGGTATGGTATGCATTAGCATTGGCAATGGCAATGCATACCATACTATACCATATCATTTCCATTGTCGTTGCACATGCTAATGCATACCATATCATACCATACCATATCATACTATACCATTGCCAATGCATACCATACCATACCATATCATACTATACCATTGCCAATGCATACCATACAAGTAAATGGCAAGGTAATGCATACCATTTCCATTGTGAATGCATAAAATTATCATTTCCATTTCCAATGCATACCATACCATAACATACCATAGCCAATGCATACCATACCATTTCCATTTTCATTTCCAATACCAATGCATGTGGTACCATACCATATCATTTCAAATGTATGCCATATAATGGAAAGGAGATGCATACCATTGTCAATGAATACCATTGGCATTGCCAATGCATACCATTGGAAATGCATACCATACCATACCATTGTCAATGCGTACCATACAAGGCAATGGCAAGGAAATGCATACCATTTTCATTGCCATTGTCATTTCCAATGCATACCATACCATGGCCAATGCATAACATACCATTTCAAATGCATACCATACCATTTCCATTGCATTGCCAATGCCAATGCATACCATACCATACCATACCATATCATACCATACCATTTCCAATGCATACCATTGTCATTACCAATGCATACCATTGTCATTTCCAATGCATACCATACCATACCATTGCCAATGCATACCATATAAGGCAATGTATACAATACCAATGCATACCATTGACATTTACATTGCCAATTCATAGCATACCATACCATAGAATTTCCATAGCATACCATTGTCAATGCATACCATACCATTTCCATTGCCATTGCCAATGACAATGCATACCATACCATACCGTACCATACCATTGTCGATGCATACCATACAATTGCAAGGAAATGCAGACCATTTCTAATGCATACAATTTATATTTCCTATGCATACCATACCTTGCCATACCATTGTGAATGCATACCATACAAGGAAATGCATACCATTTCCATTTCCAATGCATACCATACTGTAGCATACCATACCATACCATTGCTTGATGTATTGAATATTCTAGGGTTGTTATGTGTCATATTGCATTTCATCAAGCATTTGTTATCTAAACCCTAGTGTATACTTGCATTTTCATCCCCCTTTCATTTAATGATTACTTATGTTAAGGGTTGTTATATTTATCCTATTGTAACTTAGTTAATATCATTTATTGGCTTGGAGAGGCATGGAAATGTTATGGCATGATGTTGGAAAGTTATATTTATTGTTATATAGGTTAAAATGGGAAACTACATCACAAGGCATGGGAAGATACATGACAATGGAATGGCATGGCATGGCTTCGCAAAGCATGGCAATGACATGGAATGGAAATGACATGGAAATGGAATATCATGCCATGCAATGTATTAGCAAGTCATAGCATTGGAATGGAAATTATTTGATATGGAAATGCATGGAAATGGCATGGCATGGCCTGGATTGGAAAGGCATGGAAATGGCATCACATGGAAAGGTTTGAAAATGACGTGGAAATGCCAATGTCATGGCATGGAAATGGCATGACATGGAAAGGTTTGAAAATGGCGTGGAAAGGCCAATGTCATGGCATGGCATCAACAGGTTTATGGGATTGGGTTTGGGAGGGTCCTTTGTCTCCTTGTGTGCTCTAACCCAAAAATTGGGTAGGAATGTGCAATAAAATCACATAGATTGTGAAGGGAAAATAATAATGGTTTCAAGTCTCCCTGGAGGAATTTTTGTAGAATAAAATTACTTTATGTAGTGTGTCATGAAATGTAACCTCAAAACCTTTATTTGTAGGTGGAAAATGATACCCATTCTAATATCTAGTTTCCATGTGAACTCTCTCATTCTATTGATCAAAATCAATAAGTTTAGTGGACATCATGGAAGAATGAATAATTTTTATTAATAATTGATGGGTTTAACAAAATTTACATATACCAACTACACAATCTAAACAAGCATGTGCATTAATGAGTCCTTGACTATTTTTTTTGTCATTTATGAAGAGTTACACATAAATCAAATGATTTTATATATGTCATGCATAGAAAGAGGGGAACAATGTGTGTGCCCTAGAAAATAACATTACGTTGAAATTGTTAAGTGATTTACAATTATGTAGAAGATAAATGAGAAAATTTATTTCTATAATAAATTATTGTAATATGTCTTTTTTAAGGTCACAATATTTCCAGGTGACCATTATTTGAGTGTGGATTTTCATTGGATTTAGATGGAGATAATTCAAGAGGTAGTACATATTGTTGGATGTGAGTTAGAATATGGATGTCCACAACATTCATGAAAATAATTCAAAAGTAATGATCTATTAATGATGTAGAGATACATGGTTGATTAGAAATCAATGCTACTTGAGAACTAGTAATTGCTTATGGATTTAGCACTTATCAATATTTTCCACCATAATATATTCATTAATGGGTAATGCAAGTATTTATAACACTTTAGAAACAAATCAAGGAATTAATACACAAAATTCATACACTTTGGAATTCAAACACTTTGAAATTCATATATTCATCAACATCAAATGTCCAAACTATGAGAATCATAAAAAAATGTGTCATGAAATATGTATATATATATATATATATACACACTCAATATCATCTAAATTGTACATTTTTTACAAAATGGCAACTCGTGCCCAATTGATGCAGGAGCGTCGTAAGCAGTTAGCGAGCGTGGAGGCAAAAGATAGCTGGAAAGCGCAACACGCCTTTTTCACGTTTTGAAATGTTTTGAAAGTTTAAGCGAGAGGATATTAATGTAATAGCTTGAAGGCGTACCTTGCATTTATATCTTGGATATTGTAAAACATATCATGAGCGATTTGCTCTCATCTGTAGAATGTAGAGGCATTTATGGATAATTAATGAAAGTAGGTAGATTTGAATGTTAGATTAGACATTTTAGAGAGAGGGAGGGAAAATGAATATAGACACCCTCATTCTTGTATTATTGTAACATTATCATTAGAACATGAGCATAGAGCAGAAGCACAGAGCTGTAGAGAAAAAGTCCATGTAGAGGAGCTTTGAATTAATATAAGAAGCTTTGAATCAAATTTCATGGTGTCATGATGTTTTCTGTTTATACATGGTGAATGATATGCTTAAATTAGTTATATTCTCTATGTTATGCATTTTTTATGAGGCTATGCTGTGAATGTGTGATTTCATGTTGAATTTTTGAAATCTGGGAGAGAGAGAGAGAGAGAATGAGTTTCAATTGTTTCTCTTCCTGAGTGAGAGAAGTGCCTGCAAGGAGTGCAGCAAAATGTCTGCAAGGAGTGTGTTGACGAAGGTTTAGAGTTTATCTCTGAAAGATCGGGAGGGATACCGTTGTTCTCATTCCAGCCGAAGAGCAAGTGAAGCACAGAGGCTATGCAAGGAGTGCAGAGGTTATTGGGAGTCTTAGGACTTATCAACTAAGGGAAGAATTTGAGGACTATTGTTGCAGAGAGCGCATAGAGTCGAGAGGTTGAATACCCAACAGTATTCGAAAGGTTGTTGCAAGGAGTGCATGCAGGAGTTCTTTCAAGGCTTCAAGTTTCCAGAGAAAGCTCAGGAGGGTTAACACCTTTGAAAGTACCCAAAGGGAGGCGGAGATTGAAAACGTCTCACATAAGTTAAGTTCAGAAGGGAGAACCTTGGTTCATTTTGCAGAAGCTGTCCAGGAGTAACGAGCAGTCGAAATTCTCCGTGGAGAATTCGCGAAGTCACGAGGACCATGGGATTCCAGTGAAGCTGCAAGAAGGGTAAGTGTTGGATGAATCCACCCTTTGGGAGGTAAACAATCAACGTGGACCATTGATCGTGTTTTTCACAAGCCGTCAGATCATTTCAATATTTCGGGGATCCTGACGACAAGGATTTGAGCACAGTGGAATGAAAGTCTCGAAGTCATGAGTTGTGACAGGAATTGGCGTGGAGTTTCAGAATTTCGGCACTTCGGGTGTTGGGAAACGGAGGAGGCAGCGCTTTGGGATCGAGAGTCCTGAAACCCAGGAAGAGCGACATGTGGTAGGAGTCCACGTCAGAGATAGAAAGAATTTGAGTGGACAGGTGGCATGTCCTCGTCAAATAGGCAGATTCAAACTTCATTGACTATTTCAGGTTTTCGTAGGTTGGAGAGCCGGAATCCTTGCATCCGGAGTCACGAAGTCATGAGGTCCAAAAAATCTAAATCGGTGGAAAGTTTTGTGAGAATCAATCTTTTCCAAACATGTCGGTGAATCGACATTTTGGGTTTCGACAGTACAGGGCTGAGAAACACGACAATAGGGATCGTGAAATTGCGAGACCTGAAGTCCTGAATTAGCGAAGGGCGCGACGTTATCGAGTTCAAGGAGATTTGGGTTGGCACCTGGTGTTTGTTCACACAGGCTCAATTAATAAGGACATGTGGATACACTGTCGTGTGTGTGTGGGATTCCCTATGGAGGAACCGAAGAGTCAACCAGACTCAAGGGCAGATTAGATCGATCCTGCATGGACCTCGACATGAGGGTTCGAGTGTCTGCATCATTTGTGGTATCAAAGCTTGACTCTGTTTGTACATTGCAGACGGAGGAAACAAGAGGAAGAAGAGTACTCTAATACACATCATTGTGGTATCAAAGCTGCAGAACGAAGTCTTTTCTTTCTGTAGTAGAAAGAACAGAGGAACATTTCTCAACCATGTCATCGAGAAGTGGGGACAGACCAATGCCTAATCTAGCAGTGGAGAGGGAAATGCACGAATTACGTGCCAGGCTTGATGCCATGGGGATAGCACAGAGGCGTACAGTTAACGTTGGGGATATCAGTGAGGCTGACAGGGAAAATGAAGTTGGACATGAAGAAGAAGTAGTAGTCAGAGATGTTGCGGATGAATGCCTATTCAGGGATGTTGCGAGGATAGGTGCCAAAGAAAAAATGGGCATTCTAGTATATGAAGGAAACCTGGATGTTGAATAACTTCTAGACTGTATTAGAGCTCTCGATAAATATTTTGACTATGAGGATGTCGAGGAAGACAAGAAAGTCAAACATGCCATCACTAGACTTAAAGGGCATGCAACACTATGGTGGGATGAACTGTAGGCTGACAGACGTTGCAAAGGCAAGCAGAAAATCACAAGATGGGATAGAATGGTTGCAAAGATGAAAGCCAAATTCATACCCAAGGACTATCAAATCACTCTGTTTCGGAGGATGCAGAATTTGAGACAGAAGATGATGTCAATCAAAGAATACATGGAAGAGTTCTACAAGATAAAAATCAGAGTAGGTCATCAGGAAAGCGATGATGAAAAGGTTTCTAGGTACATGAATGGTCTAAGATATGACATTCAAGATGAGATGAGCATGATGATCATTCAAAATGTGGATGATGCTTATCATATGGCTCTGAAAGCTGAAGAAAATTTAAGCCAAAAGCAAGGTCAAAGAGGCTGAGATAGAAGTCAAGCCAGAGGCAAAACAATTGCCCAAGATAGGACTCAGAAATCTAAAGAAGAAGGAAAGAAACCTCAAACTCAGCATGAGAGAGGAGGAAGCTCATAGAGAGGGCAGTATGCTGATAGAAATAATTTTCCTCGAGCTAGAGGAAGAGGAAGAGGCAAAGATGGTGAAGTGAAATGTTTTACTTGTTGAAAAGTCAGACATAAATCTTATGAGTGTCCAGATAGGAAGAAAGATGGTGGTGAAATTCATATTACCAAATATCAAGGATGGAATGTTGAGGTAGAAGATGTTGAGGGTGGAAGATCCTTGATCATGAGGAAAGTTCTCTTAACGCCAGAGAAAGAGGCAAAGAACCCGGCCCAAATAAATAGTCTATTTTGGACTGCTTGCAAGACAAAATACAAGGTATGTAAAGTCACCGTGGATAGGGGTAGCACAGACAATCTCGTTTCTACTGATATGGTAGAAAAGCTAGAGCTGGATACTATCGTACATCCAAGTCCATATAGAGTTTCATGGCTACAAAAAAGGACATCAGGTAAATGTCACTAAACAATGTTTAGTTGAATTTAAAATAGGGGGATATAAGGATGAAATATTATGTGATGTCATTCCCATGGATGTTTGTCATCTATTGCTAGGTAGACCATGGCAATATGACAAAAATGTGGTTCATGATGGGAGAAAGAACACATACACCCTGGAGAAGAATGGGAGAACTCACATGTTGTTGTCGATTAAGGATAAAGAAGTGAAAATAGAGGTGAGCAACATTGTACTTCTCATGAGTCGGAAGGAACTTCTTAATGAGGTTAATAAGAAGGAAGAGACACAATTTGTTGTGGTTAGGAAGCCAAGAATTGTTTTGACCAGTACAAGGATAGATGATTTACCAGAAGAAATCCAGAAGTTGTTGGAAGAGTTTGCTGATATAGTAGTGGACGAACTACCTTGTTCATTGCCACCTATCAGGAGTATAAGTCATCACATTGATATTATACCTGGAGCCAATTTACCAAACAAAGCCATGTATAGGTTGACGCCATAGGAAAATGAAGAAGTCAAGAGGCAGGTCCAGTATTTAATGGACAAAGGATTGATTAGAGAGAGCTTGAGTCCATGCGTTGTTCCAAAAGTGCTCAACCTGAAGAAAGATGAAGTCTAGAGAATGTGTACATAATCAAGGGTGATCAATAAGATCACCATCAGATACAAATTTCCATTTCTGAAGATGGACGACTTGATGGATTGCTTGAGTGGAGAAAGATTCTTTTCAAAAATTGATTTGAAAAGCAGATATCATCAGATTCGCATGAGAGAAGGTGATGAATAGAAGAGAACATTCAAGACGAATGAAGGGCTATATGAATGGCTTGTCATGCCATTTGGTTCAGCAAATGCACCAAGTACTTTCAGGAGATTGATAAATGAAGTCTTGAAGGATTTCATTGGGAAATTCGTTATTGTATATCTTGATGATATATTAATTTTCAACAAAACAGAAGCAGAGCATTTAAAGCATTTAGCTGCAGTGATGAAGGGATTACAGCAAGAGAAATTGCTAATTAATATAAGGAAATCATCATTTATGAGGACAAAACTCATTTACTTAGGTTTTTTTATCTCTGCAAATGAGTTAAAGATGGATCCGAAAAAGGTAGAAGAGATTAAGAATTGGCCATCACTGAAAGGTGTGTTTGAAGTTCGAAGCTTCCATGGTTTAGCTAGTTTATACAGGAAATTCATCCAAAATTTTAGTGGAATTAGCCCACCGATGATGGATACAGTGAAGAAAAGACATAAATCTTTTCACTGGATAGAGGAAGAAGAGAAGAGTTTCAAACTGCTGAAGAAGAAGATCACCAAGTAGCCAATTTTGGTTTTGCCACATTTTAGCAAGACATTTCAGGTCAAGTGTGACGCAAGTGGATTTGCAATTGGAGCAGTCTTGAGCCAAGACGATAGACCAGTTTCATACTTCAACAAGAAGTTGAATGAAGCAAAGGTTAAATACTCAACATATGACAAGAAATTCTATGCGGTCATACAAGCGCTCAAGAAATGGAGACATTATTTGGTTCCTAAAGAGTTTGTTTTGTACAGTGACAATCATGCTTTACAATTCGTGACTCAATAAGAGAAGTTGAACCAAAAGCATGCAAAATGGGTTGAATACATGCAAAATTTTACTTTTGTGACTAAGCATATTTCTGGAACTGCTAATAAAGTTGCTGATTCTTTGAGCAGGAAATCTTTGCTTATGCAGAAATTCAGAGTCAAAACTTTGGGTTTTGATAACCTCAAAGAAATGTACAAGGATGATCCAGATTTTAAGGAAGAATATGAGGCATCTGAGAATCCAGTTCTCAGGGACAGAAGCCAGTGGATTGAATACATGATCTAGGATGGATTGTTATTCAGGGGAAATTAGCTATGTATTCCAAAATGCTCCATGAGGGAGAATTTGTTGAAGGAAAAACACAGTGGAGGATTGGTCAGACATTTTGGTCATGACAAGACATTCTCAAAATTGAATGGCTCATATTTTTGGCCAGGGATGAGAACAAATGTTAAGAAATTTGTGGACAGATGCAGGATTTGTCAGCACACAAAAGGGAAAAGGAAGAACACAGGGTTATACTAGACATTACCCATTCCTGAAAGGCCGTGGGATGCCGTGAGCATGGATTTTATATTCGGACTGCCAAGAACGCAAAGAGGATATGATTCAATATTTGTGGTATTCGATAGATTTTCCAAGATGGAACATTTCATACCATGCCAGAAAACCAGTGATGCAACTCATATTGCGAACTTGTTTTTCAAAGAATTCGTCAGACTTCACGGCTTGCCAAGGAGTATTGTTTCTGATCAGGATACCAAGTTCATGGGACATTTTTGGAGGAATTTATGGAAGAAGTTGGGAACAAGTTTTTCTTTTAGCTTAGTGTATCATCCTCAGACGGATGGGAAGAAAAAAGTTGTGAACATAATCTTGGGAGATTTGCTGAGGAGCCTAGTGACTGAACACCACAGTCAGTGGGATCACATTCTACCACAGGCAGAATTTGCTTACAATGATTCACTCAACAGAAGCACAGGGAAGAGCCCATTCCAAATTGCATATGGAATGCAGACAAGGGGAGTTTATGAATTGAAAGATTTGGAACAAGATGAATTCAGGAGTGCTAGTGCAGAGGACTTTGCAGAAGCAATGAAGGAACTTCACAGCCAAATCAAGAAGCGATTGCAGAATTCAAGCCAGGAGTATAAGCACAGAGCAGATCAACATAGGCGACAACTTCAATTTGAAGTTGGTGATCTGGTTCTTGCACATCTGAGGAAAGAAAGGTTCCCAAGGGGAACATATAACAAACTGAAAATGAAGAATATTGGACCATGCAAGATCATGAAGAAATTTGGGGCAAACACATACGAGATTGAATTACCTGATGGGATTAGAATTTCACNATCAAATGGAAGGGACATCCAGTTGAAGATGCCAGTTGGGAAGATGAGGCAGAAATTTAGAAGCATGGATAGACTATGCAAGAGCTCATGAACAAAAGTTCATGAAAATTTTCAAGTGAGGGAGTATGATGCAGGAGCATCGTAAGCATTCAAGCGAGCGTGGAGGCGAAAGACAACTAGAAAGTGCAACACACCTTTTACACATTTTGAAATGTTTTGAAAGTTTAAGGGAGAGGATATTAATGTAATATCTAGAAGGCATACCTTGCATTTATATCTTGGAGATTGTAAAATAGATCATGAGCGATTTGCTCTCATCTGTAGAATGTAGAGGCATTTATGCATAGTTAATGAAAGTAGGTAGATTTGAATGTTAGATTAGACAGTTTAGAGAGCACGAGGGAAAATGAATATAGACACCCTCATTCTTGTATTATTGTAACATTATCATTAGAACATGAGCATAGAGCAGAAGCATAGAGCTATAGAGAAAAAGTCCATGTACAAGAGCTTTGAATTAATATAAGAAGCTTTGAATCATATTTCATGGTGTCATGATGTTTTCTATTTATACATGGTGAATGGTATGCTTACAACAATTATATTCTCTCTGTTATGCATTTTTTATGAGGCTATGCTGTGAATATGTGATTTCATGTTGAATGTTTGAAGTCTGGGGGAGAGAGAGAGAATGAGTTTCAATTGTTTCTCTTCCTGAGTGAGAGAATTTTCTGCAAGGAGTGCAGCGAAATGTCTACAAGGAGTGCGTTCACGAAGGTTAAGAGTTTATCTCTGAAAGCTTAGGAGGGATACCATTGTTCTCATTCCAGCAGAAGAGAAAGTGAAGCACAGAGGCCTTGGAAGGAGTGCACAGGCTGTTGGGAGTCTTAGGACTTATCAACTAAGGGAAGAATTTGAGGACTGTTGTTGCAGAGAGCGCACATAGTCGAGAGGTCGAATACCCATGAGTATTCGAAAGGTTGCTGCAAGGAGTGCATGCAGGAGTTATTTCAAGGTTTGAAGTTGCTAGAGAAAGCTCAGGAGGGTTAACTCCTTTGAAAGTACCCAAAGGCAGGCAGAGATTGAAAACGTCTCACAGAAGTTAAGTTCAGAAGGGAGAACCTTGGTTCATTTTGCAGAAGCTCTCCAGAAGCAACGAGCAGTCGAAATTCTCTGTGGAGAATTTTTGAAGTCACGAGGACCGTGGGATTCTAGTGAAGCTGCAAGAAGGGTAAGCGTTTGATGAATCCACCCTTCGAGAGGTAAACAATCAACGTGGACCGTTGATCGTGTTTTTCACAAGCTGTCAAATCATTTCGATATTTCAAGGATCCTGATGACAAGGATTTGAGCGCAGTGGAATGAAAGTCCCGAAGTCACAAGTTGCGACAGGAATTGGCATGGAGTTTCAGGATTTGAGCACTTTGGGTGTCGGGAAATGGAGGAGGCAGTGCTTTGGGATAGAGAGTCCCGAAACCCGGGAAGAGAAATAGGTGGCAGGAGTCCACGTCAGAGATAGAAATAGTTTGAGTGGACAGGTGGCGTGTCCTCATCAAATAGGCGGAGTCAAACTTCATTGACTGTTTCAGGTTTTCATAGGTTGGAGAGTCGCGAAGTCGCAAGGTCCGAAAAATCCAAATCGACAGAAAGTTCTATGAGAAGTAGACTTTGCCAAACATTTCGATGAATCGACATTTTGGGTTTCAGTAGTAGAGGGCCGAGAAACTCGACAATAGGGATCGCAAAATTGCAAGACCTGAAGTCCTGAATTAGCAAAGGGTGTGACGTTATTGAGGTCAAGGAGATTTGGGTTGGCACCTGGTGTTTGTTCACGCAGGCTCAATTCATAAGGACCTGTGGATACAGCGTTGAGTGTGTGTGGGATTCCCTGTGGAGGAACCAAAAAGTCAACCAGACTCAAGGGCAGATTAGATCTATATTGCGCAGACCTCGACACGAGGTTTTGGGTGTCTACATCACCAGTATACAAAGCGACAACAAGTTCCCTAACATAAAAAATTATCTATATCATGGCCTAGCTAAAAAATGCCAATAATTGAGCAACTACTGCCATTTTTTAGCTNTGGAAATATATCTTCCTTCTCTTGCTTGAGGATGCACCTCAAGAGGTTCTAGGCCTGGGTGTGCTTCGATGCTCTAGAGACTGCACAAAGAATAAAAAATGTTATAAGTTTTTTTCATTAATGAATTAATGGACATACAAATTTATACTTTATAATTTAACCTAATACAACTCATCCCATATAATACGGTCAATCATGAGGGTGTTACCCTCCTCTGTGACCCCAATCTCTCTATAATTCTACCTTACATTAGTTGCAAAGATCAAGTCAATAAAATTAAACAAATATGCGTAAAAAAAAATTCATGAAAGATAAAAAAATTATCATCAATGCATTATGTCACCGTGAATATCTCAGGCATCGATGGAGATTTATTGGCAGATGGAGCACTAGGTTGTACAACTTACTATGAGATAACCTCTATTGTGACAGTTTTTGTTGATTGGATCGAAAGTGGTGGGGGGCGTGGGTGGTAGACAAGTGGGTTGTGATGGACCCTCACATGTTGTACAAGTGATTCCAACATCCTAGGCCTAGATAAAGGCAACCCAGAAGCAATGCCCAGGTTCCCAGGGGGTGCAATACTACTATACCTAGCAAATGTATCGATGACTTGCATACATATGAATAAAATTGAACTATTAGAACCAAATAGTAAAATTCAAAAATATAATCACAAACAATTTGAGAATTATACAATATTTAACTTTACACATGATGCATGTGACGTTGGTGACTTGTCCATCCCAGATGGGAAATCCCCGACATCGCTTAATGCCAAATCCTATAGAAACAAGAGAACATATAAAAAAATTGAGGATGTCATAAAATAAAGAAATGACTATATTGAATCTATCAAATGTGATACATACCTGTGTGTATTGTGCACCCAATGATCATGTTGCCTCTATTGTTGCATCAGTGGTGGGGCTAGGAATTTATGCATCCATAGGCATAGAGGGTCTTTTGTTGGGACACAACAACTAAAAAACAACATACAATCAAATATCTATATAAATACACAAAATAAAAAATAAATATATAACGATGAAGAACGTAGAGAGGGTTAAGATACTAATCTCCTCCAAGAATCTAAGTTGTCCACTGGGCTTTATAGGCCCATATCATGTCTGTATGCAACTCGAGCATATTTGAGGTTCACATGGACAACTTCTATGCCCATGTGCCCTCTCCTCACTATACTCTCTTGTGTATATTGACACTCCAAATATTCTATCAATGTCATGGCAGAAACCTCTCACCGAGATAGTGCAACAAAGCTATTGTGTTGCACTAGGATACGATTCAAACAGGAGATGGATAGTTGTACTTGTTGCAAGTTCTCTACAATAAGAGGATGTTGGGTAGAGGGGTTAGGCCTTTGCCTGGGGAGACAGGGACCTAACTTGGGGTCTCACCTGGCATGCTCTCAGTCCTATGCAAACCCTCGATGCACCCCATGGAAGTCACCAATGTCAAAGTAGTTGACATGCTTACCCATAATAAACTCAACCCATAATTTTTTCATAAAATATAAGGGCATCTCCCTGTTATTGAAGGGAGGTTTATCAAAAACAATGTACCACCTATACATCCAATTTTGAATAATTTGGGGATGGATGCACCAGTCAATGGAGACGAGTTTCCTAGTCAATGGTAGTTCTTGTCCATTTCTAGGATCCCTAAAAATAGACAACATATTTTTTTTTGAAATGTCCAATTCTTTGACTTGGTTTCTGTCCAAACCAATGCTATAGTACTCATACATTCATTCCCTATAATCATAAATAGAGGTCAATTTACCTTGGGCACTTGCAATGGAATGAAAATTGATGTCCAAAGAAGTGGTCAAGGAGACTTGTTGGCCTCTCTAGTCTCCCTTAATTGTTCCTCAAGGGTTCATAATATAACCAAACCCTCATCAATTTCAATGTTTACATTGTGTGGTGGTGGTGGGTTGGGGTTTTGATCTTCTTGGTTTTATTGTGAGGCGTTTAAATTGTCTTGGGGTTCTATTGTATTATATATGCTGCAATTTAAAATCCATGGCATGTAAATTAGGTAATGTTTTCATTTAAAATACAAAATTGCATTTTTTTTTAAATTTAGATTATTGGGAGAAAATTACTAAATTGGAATGACTAAATAGGATTAAAATTAAGAAAAATGTAACATACCCAGACACGATGGCCCCCTTCTCCCTTTCTTCTTCTTCTCTATCTCCACTATATTTTCCCAATGAGAGAAGTGCAAGAATGATTTGGGAAAAAATCATCCCCAATCCCTTAATATATTTTTATCAGTAAGAGTGTGTGTGAGGTATAAAGAGGATGTGCATGCTATTAAGGGTGTGTGTGCGGTATTAAGAGCACGTGCGCATCCTTAAGAGCGCGTGTGCAGTCTTAAGAGAACGTGTGCGGTCTTAATACAACATGCACGGTCTTAAGAGTGTGTGTGCCATCTTAATAGAATGTGTGTAGTCTTAAGACCGTGCATGTGCTCTTAAGACCCTGAAGACTACACAATACATGCTCTTAAGACCACACACCCATTTTTTCCACTAAACCTACATGGTAATCTACGTGGAGGTTCTTCCATATCCAAACCTATATGTATAGGAACGTGTGTGCCTTCCTAAGAACATGCACGCTTTCCTGTGAGTGTGCATTCTTAATCATGTCATTGCCATAATGTATTCAATGATTGGCTTTGGGAACAATCAATCATAAATTAGAAGGTTCATATACCAATAGAAATTTTAGGGAAAATGGGTTGAATTAATATACATGGGTATTCCCCTCTTAGACCCCCCCTTTGGCCATTCTCTTATACCCTCCCCTCTCTTGCAGATTAATTCATCCCCCATCTCTATCCATGTCCTTTTAGAAAAATGATATTGGTGGTTTTTTCAGGCATATCTTCATTGAAGATTAGTTCAAAAGTTTCATATTGAAGACTAAATATGATACGAGTTATTATTTCCTTACCGATACAAGCATTCAAACTTTTGATTGAGGGGGGGAATGTTAGAATGAGTCCCTATACAATCACAAAGTCTCATACCACCTACTTATTAGTTGTAATCCTTATCTATTGATGAGGTGTTGTCATGATCTATCGATGAGTTTTCAGTCAGATCTAGATATAAAAGTGGTCAAATCCATGTATTATAAATTAATATCATGAGATCAATACATGTGTAGAGAATGTCATAAAACATTCTCCACCAGTTCTTTCCTTGTCTTACCTGTTCTCTATTTGTTAACATAAACTCTACAAGACTTTACATCCATTTTGTGGGTAACCCGATATACAAAGATATTTCAAAATCCATAGCTAATAGGATTTAGGGGATCTTTTTATAGTTAATTTCTCAAGAACAATTTGGATTCTTCTTCAATAAACATATCCATGATTATGTGGGCATATCCCAAGAGGGTATTCACACAATTGAAATTGAAAATATTATTATTGTGGTTGTGAAGATTGATTTAGCTAGGCTTATGGAAAGGTAAATTGGTTGTATCTTAGGTTGGTGCTCCTACAAATGTGGTTGAATCTTCAAATCTTCAACTAGATCTTAGGTTGTGTATCCTATGCTTCTATTTTTGTGATAATTAATGTATCTCCCAAAATATTATTTAATTATTCAAGGGGACTTATGTAGGTTTATCCTCTATCCCCTTTCATGTTTTTGTTGGTATCAAAAGGTATTAGAAGATTGATTTTGGAAGAAATAAGAGAAGGTGATATTAAAAGAGTCAAAGTGGCAGGATCAATCTTCATATCCCCTTTGTTTTCTATTGATGATGTTTGACTTTTTTCCCAGGTCTTCTTAATACAAATTAGACACTACAAATATCTCTTGGCCACTTTCTGTGGATAAACAAGAGTGGAAGTTGATTTTAATAAATCAACTATGTTTTGTAGTGGTCGGCTAGAAGTTGCTTGAGAAAGACAAATTTCACAAGTTCTTCCCTTGTCTTCAAGTTCTTTGGATATTGATTGTAAATACCTTGGTTTCTATTTAAAACCCAATGACTATAAACATGGTGATTGGTTATAGTTGTATAAGAAGATAGAAAAAAGAAATCTTGTTGGTGCAATAGATGGCTCTCAACATAAGGTAGGTTGGTTTTAGTCAAAACTATTCTTGAAAGAATCCTTATATATTGGTTCTCAATTGCACATGTTCTAAAAGGAGTTTGTGACAATATCAGGAAAAAAATATTTATCTTTCTTTGGAAAGAAAAGAAGGAAAGGGAATTGATACCCTAGTTAATTGGGCCTAACTACAAAATAAGTAGGGTGTTGGGGCTTAAAAAATGTCTATGTATTTAACAAAGCCTTGGAAGTGAAAAAAAATTGTGGATATTACTTTTTCTTAATAAATTTAGGCAAATGCTACACTGGAAATTTTTTATGGAGGTCACTTTGTTTAGGACTAGGTTAGGCTAGAATAAAAATCATTCAAGGTTGCATCAATAGTATGGGAAGGCCTAGTTAAATCCTTCCCTATTATTGGTACATGTGTGGCCTAGATTGGTTGAGGGGACAATGTTAGATTGTGTGAAGACCCTTGGATAGGTTGTCTTGGAATATTCATAATATCTCCTCCTCTTCTTGAAGTGTTACATCCTAATGGTTTTAAAATGTTGGTGTATATATCTAAACAAGTGACCTAGGGGTTGGTTCCAAGACTAGTTTTCAACTAAGGATCCATGGCTTTACTAGATATCTTGTTGATGAATGAACTAACTATATCTCTCATATCAAACACTATGAAATAATTCTTAAGGATCAAGAGTATGAGCTAAGATGGTCTAGCAATAAATATGAGGGGATTCTCATAGCCAAACTAGGATATGAGAACTTGATGGATGCCATGCTACAAGTTAATATGAGACCTAACATGTTTTGTTGTTGGAAATTGATTTGGAAAATAGAAATCCCATTAAAAACAAGAATTTTTTTATGGCTAGATTTTTCAGATAAGATACTCACTTGAGACAATGCTAAAAAAAAAGTTGGAATGGTCCAAGTAGATGTGTTATGTACAAGATGGAATGTGAAACAACAGACCATGTTTTTGCAACTTGTCTGTTCTCAAGCTCAGTTTGAACTAAATATTCAATGTTGGTCAAAGGTATACTATTCTAGAACCAAGGAAATATGTAGAATAGTTTATATATATGAATCTCAAACAAGGCTATATCATATCATAAATATTTACCTTGATTTCTTTTGTGGGGACTTTAGTTGTCAATAAATAATACGTTTCTTTAGGATATACAATCAATCATAGGATATGTGACTCACTCCATTAGGATGTCTTATAGAGAAATATGGAAATTTCCTTGTTTAAAATTGTGAGGAAACTCAAGTATCCAATGATATACTACTCCTTTGCTTAAGGTTCCTTTGATGGTGCCACAGAGAAATTTCATGTAAGTGTGGGGCTAGAGTCATTCTTCTTATTTCTTCCATTCATTTTTTCTCATTAAAGTATGGATCTAGTACATCCAAAGATAGACTACTCCTTTGCCTAAGGTTTCTTTGATGGTGCAAGAAATAAATTCCATGTAAGTGGGGCTAGAGTCACTCTTCTTATTTCTTCAATTCATTTTTCCTCATTAAAGTATGGAGCTAGTATATAAACAAGCAATAGAGATAATTATTTGATGGTGCCTATCAAGGAATTCCATGTAAATGTGGGGATAGACATGTAAGTGCGGGGCTAAACTCATTCTTCATATTTCTTTCACTCATTTTTTCTCATTAAAGTATGGAAGAAATAAGCAAAGAAAGGCATTATGAAGATTTGAGTGTGTGACATCTCAAAAATATGTATGAGACCTATTATACATACATTCACTTAAGAGAATATAACCCAGGTGAGAAGGATAACAATCATTCCTCCCAACTCCCTAAGCTAAACCCAATTAGATTCAAATATAATAATATTTAAATACAATAATATTTTTAAAATTTTAATATATTATATTTATTTATTAAATTGAATGTGAAATGTGTTGAAGAGATATAATATAGATACTTCTATTCACTATTAATTTATTTTTAAAATATATTATAGATATTTTTACTCACTCTTAATTCTATGTTAAATAATTCATAGAGATTCATTATTTTTAAAAAAACAATGGATTGTTCCACTATTGGATTTAAAAAAACATAAAATTATTGGATGAAAAAAAACATAAAATTATATAATGACATTTTATTTATTTGGAATATAATTTAATTTAAGATAATGGAAATTAAATTTTATTAAGAATATTTAAAAATTCAATTAATATATTAAATTTTTATAATTGTTAATGAAATACAATAACATTTTTTTATTAATAAACAAATATTGATAAAAAAAAAAAAAAAATGGAGTTCATAATGTTAATAGAAAAAATAAATTACAAATATTGATTATGGAATCATAATCCATATCTATAAATTGCAAATATTGATGATGAGATCATAATCCATATCAATAAGTCTATAAACAATTATTGATAATAAACAAAAAGATTGCAATTCATATATAAATGTTAATGGTAAATCTATAAATTATAAATATTGATTATGGAATTATAATTCATACCTATAAATTACAAATATTGATGATGGAATCATAATCTATATCTACAAATTACAAATATTGATATAAGTATATAAACAAATATTGATAATAAACAAAAAAAAATTCATTCATATATAAATGTTAATTGTAAAACTATAAATTACAAATATTGATTATGGAATCATAATCCATATCTATAAATTACAAATATTGATGATGGAATCATAATCCATATCTATAAATGTCTTGGAGGAATAGATAAAACTCGTTACACCAAAATTCACCATATTTGGAATTACTCACTTGCCAGTATCTTTTTACAAGTTCTTTTGTACTTATTGTAGAAATTGTTACCAAATCTACATTTTTGTCTCCCCCTTTTAACTCCACAGTTTTGTCTTCTTCCTTTAATTTCCCAAGATTTTTTAGTACCATTGAACAACCATACACTCTTATTTTTTGAAGTCTCTTGAGACTAAAGTAATTTTTTGGTAACATCATTAATACTTCACACAACATCATGGTAAACATTTTCAGCATAGGCATTACACTTTCTTCTATCACTGGTAACTCCTCTAATTGCTCTAGTTCAACCAATGAAAAAATTTCCAACTTAGGAAATGCCCCCTTCTCACCAAATTCTTTAGAAATTCTCTTTAACTTACAACACTTTATAATGTCTAATTTCTTTAAACTTTTAAGATTGTGCAAATATGAYAGCTCTTCCAACTTATCACAATACCATAATTTCAGATGGTTTAAATTTTGAAATTGAGAAAATTCATTTTCCATTTTAACTATGTGAGAGCTCTGTAAGAAAAATACTTTCAACCTTGACATGTTGATAATGTCATCCGGTAAACCTGCCATCATTGTGAGATTCAATTCTAGTGTTTCCATTTGGCCCATCCTCCCCAATGTCCCCTYGCGAATTGTTTCTCCATTGTTTCCCAGSCGTAACTTTCGTAGGCCTGATAGATTCCCCAAGTCCTCAATGCAAGCCTGTTTTTTCCGTTGAGGTTTCCTCCACACACTACTGCAAATATAAAGGTATTGCAAAGAAGTAAGCCGTGAGATGCTACATGGTAGACATTGCAATTCTTTACATTTGGCAAGGYTTAAATATGTTAGTGATCTCAACTTGTGGATGTCCGATGGTAATTCTGTAATWGTAGACTGGAAAAGATCCAGAACTTGAAGAGTGGCAAGACTTGTAAGAGATGCAGGTAACTTTTTCATCGGCACACCTACTAATCTTAAGCACACAAGTTGTTTCAAACACCCCACACTCTCTGGCAATGATTGGATGGACGTGGCAGTCAAATCCAGAACCTTTAGAGAGATCATACTCTGAATCGCCCTTCTTGGAATTTCTCTCAGATCTCTGTTTCCATTCAATAGCAATGTATAGATTTCTGGAGCTCTCAATGAATCGGGAAGAAAACTTAACTGGTTGCGATTCAATAAAATGCGAGTGCGTCCTAAACATTCATTTTCATCCAGCGTTGTTGAACGCTTACCTACGCCACAGTAGAAGTTTTGTTCCCGTTCAGCAATTTGTATTGCCAAACCACGCACAACGTCGTGCATCCTGAAATACCATACGCTCCCATCAATGTCTCTCACAGCCGGTTCAATCAAACAACGATCAGCTAAAATATTGACATAAATTCTTCCGATCTGGAATGGGTTGTGAACAGCATGATCTTGCAGAAGCCCTTCTCCCATCCACAGCCAAGTCAGGCCCTCTGCATAAATGATTTGGTCCTCTGGGAAGGCAGCTGATAAGTATAAAAAGCACAATTGCAGATTGATATTATAGTTGCCAAGTGCGTCATAACTCAACCTTAGGCAATCATAGATAGCTTGATTGTCTTTGAGGTTGGGGTTTGGCAGCCTCTGGACTGCCAAGTCCCACTCTTGTGCATCAATAATTCCTGCCATTGCCCTCCCTACTGCTTTGAGTGCCAGGGGAAGCCCTCCACACTTTGCGCACAGAAGCTTCGCCCTTCCCTCCTCGATGTTTGCTGGCATATTTCCATTGTTATATGGAAAAGCATGATAAGCAATTAACTGCCAACTATCATCTTCTATCAAATCCGCCATTGTTATCAATGAGGACGCATCTGCATTAACTCCCATCTCTAGCAGTGCTTTGTGATTCCTTGAACTCACAACAACTTTGGAGTTGGAGTGATCCGTTAACCGGAGTAGACCCAATTCCTCTAACAGTTTGGCACCCTCCTCCCATACATCATCTAGAAACAAGAGAAACCTTTTACCCTGCATAGTCTCATACAACCATATTTTTAGGGCTTCTTCATTCATATTTTTATCTGGAGCTGCTATTTGAGAAAATAGTTGATTCCGAAGACTTATAAAAGATGGATACTGAGAAACAGTGAGCCAAAGCACTAATCCATCGCAAAAGAAATCCCTCACCTTCTTGCTATTGAGGACTGTCTTGAGGAGGAGAGTTTTGCCAGAACCACCTTTGCCAAGCACGCCAATGCGCGAAAACGGAGAGTGGGCCTCTGCCTCGATCACTAACTTCTGTAGTGTCGCAAAAGCATTATGTTGCCCCACTACAAGAGGTTCGTTGATGAAAAAACCTCTTGAAGCATCAGGTTGGGAGGTGGTTAAAGGAGCAGTTGCTAAAGCCGGAGAGGTACCCAACTCTTCGACTCGCGCAAGTCTCTCGCGCAGCTCCTGAGTTTGGGCCAAGCTAATCAAAGGAACCAATTGCAGATGTTGTGTGATATCTGTAATCAAACGAGTAATCCTTCTACTCGTTTTATAACGAGAAATCACATCATACTTCGGTATTGTGCTTGTGCATTGAAGCGACATTGCGGATGCTTGTCGAAGAAGCGTATCCAACTTCTTGAGCCATATATTAAGAACTGAAGCTCCCAGGTTGTTGTTGCTTTGGGGATTCTGAATTTTCCTTCTATTCAAATCCGGGCGGTAGTGCTGGATCTCCTTGATAATAGGCTCAATTCTCCTTACAAGATCTTTCAGATTGGACAATTCCTTCCTGCAACGGAGGGCAATGTTAATGTGTTCAAGAATTTGGCGGATAGCCAAGTCTATGCCCGCACCAATAAATCCAGATACGAAACCAGGATCAACCATGATATGATTTTCACTACCCTGAACAGAAATATATGCAATCCACTTTATAACACAACGAAAAAAAAAATTCCCGGCTGAATATTTATAGTGATTTTCTTTTTCTAATTTCTTTCCCACCACTAGACTCCTCAAGCAACGATACTCACACTACAACAGAAAACCCTCGAGGAAGGTAACCAGAAATTGTGGCCACAGCTTTTTGTAACTGCTATCTTCCACACATGATAATGAGCAAAGCATTGCATATAGATATTTATACTTGCGCAACAGCTTGGAAGCCAATTTTCGGTTAATCTTTGAACTTCCGTTCTGCATTCAGAGGTGGTCAACAGCGGAAGTGTGACAAATGTTGTACCAAAACATCCCCCTTTCACACGTACTGTTTCTTCCAAATAGGATAAAGTTTAACCCGTGCTTGTGTTTAATTGTAAATTAGTAAAAAGATTTTTCATAAATGGTTTCTTTATTCTTAATGGTTTAATAGAATTTTTATTTTGCAAAATGGTTTTTTCCATGATTCCCCAATAGTTTAGTCAAGACCGGGAGTCTTTATGCCATCCTCGCTAGAGTCCATGGTGGTTATGACTTGATTTGGAAGCAATTTTAGGTAGCCTCTTGTCTTCCATGTTGTTTAACTTGTTCTTATACATTAGGTATCTAGTCATAGCCATGCGCTCAATGAGGGAGAGACTTCTTTCTACCAGGAGGATGGGATAGGGCGTATTTCCTTTAATTTTGAGATTATAGATTATAAAATTCTTTTGTATTTGCATACCCATATTGAAGCAAAAATCCTATTACACAATCCAAATTGATTTTTGATTCCATTTTTCCACAAGTATAATGATTATTCCTATTACACATATTCCTAAATCAAACATTTAAGATGTTATTTACAATATACCATAATCCTGAAAATTAAATATCTAACAAATTTATCCGCTTATTAGTTTATTTTTTTATTAATAATAAAATAAAAAAAATTTAACAATAATAATAATTGTGGTTGTGCGTGAATGCGTCTTCAAACAGATGGGCTACTGAATCCTGATTGATCATGCATACCGCTTTCATTGGACTTGGAAAGTAAAAATTAAATAGACTTGACTTGGATTTGGGATTCAAAAAGGAGTGGGAACGATCATATCAGATCACTGGACTTCGACTCGAAAGTAAAATCATAAAGTCGATTTCAGTGGACTGAACCACTCATGTAATTTCAAACGTATGGCGACTTGACCAGACTGAGCCACTTATATAGTTGTGAAAGTAAAAACATAAGGCCATTTGACTGGACTGGAGCACTCATATAATTTAAAACATAAGGCGACTTGACCAGACTGAACCATCTTTTAATTGGAAATTGTGTATATTTAAATTTCAAATTAAATTTTATCGATTATAAATTACGATGGTAAATCCATTCTAACAGAGTATGAAACAGTTAAATAAATCTAAAACCAATGAAGAGGCAAATATCTAAATGCTTAAAACTATGCTTACCTTACGTTAAATAAAATATGTTAGTCTAAACTACCAAATACACATGACTACTTCTCTTGATGTGATTAAATAATTCAGGATGACCTGGTGTGATACTGATTCGAACGCATACAAAATGTGACTTGGATTAAGCAATCCATGAATCAAATAGTTAGTGTGAATACCGTATTTTATCCCTCTAAGAATTGCAACAACCAAATGACTTTGAATTGTAAAGCAATAAAAGTGAATGGGTGGCATGTAAGACATTTTCTCAGCTGTGAAAGTTTCTTCAATCTATAATCAACTAACTAGGCAGTGTGAGTACAAATTATGTCCTATTTCTCCAGTGTAGGATATTGGGTGACGGAATGTGTTGTTAAGGCACTTTATGATGTTAAAGTTATTATTTCTAAACCTGTAGGGACAAAAAATCCAGTCATTTTAAGAGTTGGTGTGGCTCAGGTAAGTTGCAATTCCAGAGTGATTTTGATGGCTTAATTGTCCTTGAGTGACAGTTTCTCAAGCACAGACACAGACAGACAAGCTAGCAAACAAAAAAAATATTGAATGTAAATACCCTCCACTACTGAAATAAACCTTATGAATGTGAATGTGATATTTTTTCTGGATTTGAAAGTTACAGAAATGTATAATGTAACATAAAAGGTTTGTATGCTATGTGGTTTAATATATTAATTGACTTCATGTGTTGCGTATCGCTGAAGTTTTTCAGCAGCCACCGACTGAAATAAGCCGATTCTGATCATCTGCTTGTCATCCGATAGTCAAAGGTTTCCACAGGACAAGAATGAGCCTCCCTGGATGTGAAAAGATATACACTTAATGGTCCCTATGAATTTGGCGTTTGCAGAATCTTACTCAAATTGTTGTTTTCTCCCTCCACGACTCGTACCAACCAAACGACTTTGAACAGTAAAATAGACATTGAATGAGAGGCTATTCTCT
>JASDQU010307944.1:38803-49258 GCA_032191745.1 Picea mariana
ATCATGTGACGAGAAGGGGCTAAGTAATTCAATTAATTTATAAAAATATTTTGGGGGATAAAATTTAGAAAGGGGGGGGAAAAGGGGAAATAATTGTTTTATCACTTATGCTATTTAAAAATTTATTAATTAAAAAGGAAAAAGGGGAAATAATCATTTTATCACATATGCTAATTAAAAATTTATTAATTAAAAAAGAAAAGGGGAAAAAGTTAATTTTCTACACCTGTCAATTTGAGTTTTAAATGAAAGGGGAAAGAGGCAAATTTAAAAGAATTAGGAAACTAGGAAAAAGAGAGAAACTTAAAAGGAAAGGGGAAAGACAAGGAAAAAGTAGAAAGACTAACTTAGTAAGGTATCTAGCATTTAAGAACTTTTTAAATTAAACTCAACTAGTAAATTAGTAAGGGGGTGAGTCATTAAAAAGTGTAAGGGAATATGGGGACACCTAGGAGCGATTCTAGCAATGTTTTTAGGTGGGCGAGGGAAATATGAGTAATTAATTAATTAATGAAATAAATTTATGATGCAATGAAGGGGATGGGTGACACATGTACGGGGAGGCATTTTATGAATTAAATTATTGAACAATAAATTAAATGGGATTTTGGGAAAGTAAATGACTTAGAAACTCTATATAAAGGAGGGAAGAGAAAGATGATGGATCTCTTTTGTGATGCGTAACATTACATTGCATAAATTTAGACTTGGCTTACTTAGCTTGTGGGAGTTGGGATACCCAACTCAGTGATGAGTGGTAGCTCGGCCTTGCGAGACAAGATGGGAGCTAGTTGTTCTCTGGTTTAGTGTGCGTGGCCCCTTTATTTATTGGGGGGATAAGGGGGAAGAAGAGTACCCCTAGCGTTCGCTGGGAGGTATCGGTGAAGTATCATCGACCAGGAAGCGAGAGCTGCATGAAGCACGAAGGACAATGACTCAGAGAAGGTGACTTGGGCTACGATATGCTTCATTTATTTCTGCATGGTAGATTATTATTATACTTTACGCTTTTATTTCTGTACTTTTACTTGGGTAAAGAAAATCTTGACTTAGCATTTCAACTGAGAACTTATTTTCCCCTTAAGCCTTAAGCTCACTATTTGACTTGATTCCCTTGACTTTCGATCCCTGAATGTTGTGACTATCCGACTGATTTTATCAATTTGTTGTGATGGGTTGTGTTTTACTTCGTCTTAATCCCTAGTTCGTTAGTCCATGCCTGAGTAGTCGGTTAGGAGCCTAATCGACGGTTGTCACTTCAGTGCACAACGACCTATAGATTCTAATGCCCTGCTTTTATGTGTGTGGATGATGAGCGAAGGATGTGTTGGCCCCGTTGTCTACCCCTGTTGGTTGTCCATGGTTGAGTGAATGTCTTGTTCCTTGATACCTTGATTACCTATGTGGTGGTTTTTGTTCCCGCAACAAACTTCTTATGATCCTCTACGTTGATCCCTAACCCTTCCTGGCAATTATTTAAGGTTGAGTTTATAATGCATCTCCTGGCGATTTATTGTCTCTTTTTCCTTACTTCTAGTCTGCCATTACTCTACGATTTTACTCTGTGTTTCCTGTGATTCAATGGCATTTACTCTATGCATTTTTTTCTTTTGTTAAACCTCTACTCTTCTTGATTATTGACGACATTCACCCATGTGATTTAATCCACTGCTATTAATTTTACCCACGAATTTACTGCCCAATACGATTTTAATGTGTACATGAGATTTATTTATTTAGAAACAGATGTTGGTATTTAGTTACGATTGAATTATTGTTTTGTGATTTCTGATGGCGTTTCCATTGGCATATCTCTTTGCTCTGTGTTTTTATTAATGATGTGTGTCCATCGCTGGTTTTATTGCACTGCATTTTTCCACCACTAGTTAAGACTCTGATTTGCCATTGTCAGACTGTAATCTTTGCTTGATTAAGGCTGCATTTCATTTTTGTTTGCCTAGCAATTTTGCCACTTGTTAAGGATGTCGTTCGATGCTTATTAACCTAAACGATTTTTCTTTTAACCTCTGCAATTTTGGCCATTAATCTCTACGGTTAGTCTCTCCCTTCTTCATTGTGAAAAATTGCATTTATTTTTCCCCACGAATTTGCCTTAGTCTGTTTTTAATATCTCTACGAAATTTGACTTTGTAGACCTGCATTTTATTTCTATCCACGAATGGTAGATCAATGTTTTTATCACTGATTTTACATCAAATTTATTTTCTCCAATAACTTCAACGAATATCATATTATAGCAATATAAATGCTCTATAAATTACATGAATTCATCATAACTCGGCGAATAGAATCATTCCTTTTAATTTCTGTGAATTAACACATTAAGAGCACATTCATTGATGCATATGCATTACTAGTTATTGGGGGCATATTGGTGGGCATTCTCTTTTGTAACCGCAGAGTTTATCGACAACAAGATTTTTACACAACAGTTCTCCTTTGGAACCAACAATTTTACTTGATCTATGACTTTTTTTTGAGAATCATGATTATCTGACAGTGATGGCATAGGTTGTATGGAATCATTCTTTTTATTTATGTATGACAGAGAAATAGTGGTCTGACAGCGAATTGAAATGACAGAGAGCAGAAATCCATTACAGTTAGACCGCAGGGTTTTAATCTTATATTCTTTTAATTTCATTTTTGTCGGTGATGTTGACAGTTCTTATCTAGGGTAGTGTGCCACTTTGGCCAGTTGATAGACCTTCCCAATTATCCCAGTGCTAAGACAACAACTTCACCCAACATATGAAAACAACGAGTGCGTATTGACTGTGTGACTGGGGTCCTTAGTCTGTTGTGTGCAAATTTTATTAAAGTATAGCAAGTTCAATCTTGGTGTGTGATTTCTTCATATAAAATGGTTTATAAACCGAGACCTTACCAAGATTTAAACTAGCTTTTATACAATAGAAATGTAGCATTTACAATAGGCAGTCTCTTCTTTTAACAAGCCCTTGAATAGATAGCCTATAGATTAACTTAGATTAGACTTGTCAATCTAGTTTTCGTATTAATTAAACCAGACTTGTTAAATTAGAATGTAATTATTGTTTATAGTGTTAGTATTGACTTAATTAGACTTGCTAAATTTGATTTGCATTTAATGTTAAATTACATGGTACATTGATGACCAAATTGTAATTTAGACTTGCTTAATTTGATTTGCATTTTAAGGTTAAATTAGATGGTACATTGATGAGAAAATTATAATTTAGACTTTCTCCATTTGATTTGCATGTATTGTTAAATTAGATGGTGCATTAATGACTAATTGTAAATTAATATCATTAACAAGTGTGAAATTTGCAGCTTTGTACATTGATATTGGTAATGTTGTTTATGAGGTTAATTGCTAAGTTAGATTATATTTAGTGATTAATTTAGAATTCCTAATTTAGATTGTAATTAATGTTAAATTAGATTGGTGTGTATTGACTAAATTGTAATTTAGACATGCTAAATTAGAGTGTAAGTTAAGTTAATTTAGGTTGGTAATTATTGACTAATTTATACTTGATTAATGGTTGGGTGGTTGGGGAAGTCATGTAATGGATTGCGCTCTCTTTTTGACATCATATCGTGTCTTGTCGACCCATTGCTTGGGGAGTGGGTGTAGTCTTTGTGTCAGCTATTTCAATCTCCTAGCGCGTGGGTTGGTCTTGAGTCTATGTTCCTAATAGAATATGTTTGTGCTAAGGTTATTGTCGCCTTTCTCATCCAAGGAACAACATGATTCCTCATAAGGGAATCATGGTGCGCCATATTGGATAGAGGCAAATAATATCATGGACGGAGTCTATGCTTCCCGTGTGAGTGTTGTTGATCATTGTAAGTTGTTGTTAGCGCTTAGGTTGTAACGCCTTCATGCATTTGGTTCACACGCCTTGAGGTTCTAGTCTTTGGTCGTCAAGGTTGTTGTGTCAGGAGAGGGGTGTTGTCCCTTAGCTTGTAGGCATGGTCCTGTTGCGTCGGGCGGGTAGTTGTTTCTCCTTGTTTCTATACGCATGTTTTTCCCAATTGTTCTTGTGCCAGTGTGGGGAGTCATAGTAATTTGTTGCCTGGACTATGTGCCTGCATTCATTGTCATTCATGTGGTTCAACTGTTTTCACCTTAGCCTTCCTTCCTAAAAACGAAAAATAAAAAAAATTGAACTTTTTCTTCACTTGTATTCCTAACGATGGGGGCGTTACACATGGTATCAAAAAGGGTTCAACCCGCGACTTGGGATCACTATGGATTTTGTGATATGATATTTGATTATAATGTTGCAAATTAAGTTGACTTGTATTCATGCAGATAATCATGGTTAGAGGACACTGCAAAGGTAGACAACGGGGTGCTAGGGGAGGAGGCGTGATGCCTCTAGTAGCATCCATGCCTAAGGCGTCTAACCCCCAGGGAGATGAACCAGTTGTTGGGCAGGAGAAAATAGTGATGGGTGATGTGGTTAGGCTGATGAGGTATTTCCAGCAGATGTCTGAGGCACTAATCATACATTTGGATAGAGTTGAGGCCACAACGTCGACACCCACTGAGGGTCCACCGCGCGCTCCGGTTGGTACTGGTAGCATTCACCACAAACTCGAGAAGGTCAAATTTCCTGAGTTTTTTGGTGCCCCGGATGGCGTAGCCTCCAAGGCATGGTTGGAGAATATGACAATGTGATTTTCACTTCGCGACTATACCTCCAACATGAAGGCCTACATGGTTGTCTTTCAACTGAAGGGAAGCGCTCTTCTATGGTGGAAGGCGCTCCTGCCGCAACTGAACATGGTCATCGAAGACATGTCATGGGAACTATTCGAGGAATAGTTCCGAGAGAGGTACCTATTAGAATAATTTATTAAGCATCATCTCAATGAGTTCAACGCCTTACGACAGGGTGGCCATACGGTGCTCGAGTACGAGGCCCATTTTATGGAGTTTCTTCAGTATGCTCCACACCCTAATACTAAGAAACTTAAGGTCAAAAGGTTCGTGTTTGGCCTTAATGGCAGCATACATGCAAAGGTTAGGATTCTGATGCCTCGGACCTTGCATGGTGTCGTCTAGAAGGCCCTCATAGCAGAGGAGGAGATTGTTAGTGGGGGTCAGAGTAGGACTCCAGCGAAACCAGTAGGGTAGGTGTCATTCAGTGCGTAGCAACATTAGACATCAACCATACATATGTCTGGATATCATGGCTTCCATAGAGGATCCACTTTCACTACACCTCGGTCTTTCAACTGAAGGGAAGCGCTCTTCTATGGTGGAAGGCGCTCCTGCCACAACTGAACATGGTCATCAAAGACATTTCATGGGAACTATTCGAGGAACAGTTCCGAGAGAGGTACCTATCAGAGTAATTTATTAAGCGTCATCTCAATGAGTTCAATGCCTTACGACAGGGTGGCCATATGGTGCCCGAGTACGAGGCCCATTTTATGGAGTTGCTTCAGTATGCTCCACACCTTAATACTAAGAAACTTAAGGTCAAAAGGTTCGTGTTTGGCCTTAATGGCAACATACATGCAAAGGTTAGGATTCTGATGCTTCGGACCTTGCATGGTGTCGTCTAGAAGGCCCTCATAGCAAAGGAGGAGATTGTTAGTGGGGGTCAGAGTAGGACTCCAGCGAAACCAGTAGGGTAGGTGTCATTCAGTGCGTAGCAACATTATACATCAGCCATACATATGTCTGTATATCATGGCTTCCATAGAGGATCCACTTTCACTACACCTCGGTGAACGATGCCTCAACAGTGGACACCTTATCAAGGACCACAACATCAGCAGCAATGCCGACTGCAACAACAATAGTTTAGGCTGATTAAGCAAAACAGACCAGGATTCCAAGACAGTGGGCTATCATCTTCTACTTCGGGTACCAAGTGTACTGGGCCGAAGAAGAGGTTTTGGACATGTGGGGAGCCACACTACTAGCGCAACTTCCCAGTGGATAGGACTATAGCATCTAGATCAGCTGGACCCACTACCATGAGATATTTGGGCAAGGCCCATCGGATTCATGCGGCGGTGAATAACCACTAGGGAGAGCACCAGTTGACTGTGCTCGAGACGTCAGGTACCGTCATTGACCAGACCTTTAGTGTTTTGATAGATCCCGATGCTACCAAGAGTTTCATTTCTAGTGCAGTGCTAAAAAGGATTAAGGTAAAGGAAGTCGAATAGTATGAGTTTAGATTCATAGAGATGGCTTTGGGATCCAAAAAGAAGGTTGGAGGAAAGGTTATGGGATATACCCTTAACCTTGGAGATTTTGTCACCAGGGACAACCTGTACATCACGATCTTAGGATCTTATGACGTCGTGATCGGTATGAACTAGTTGGAATCGCATGAGGTGCTACTCAACTGTAAGACAAAACAATTGATCTTGGTTGATGACGAGGTACAGAGGAGCGTGATTTTAAGTCGAAACTAGGGAGTCTCCCTGAGGATCATCTCTTCCTTATAGCTATGGAAGAGCATGCACAAGGGGTGTAAGATTTATGTGATCCTTGTGTTAAATGAAAGGGGAGTAGTAGAAGGTCTAGAACACCTTCTGGTGGGGACAGAGTTTGGAGACGTCTTTATAGAGGATTTACCTGGAATGTCATTAGAGAGGGAATTGGATTTTACCATAGACCTGAAATCAGGGATTGAATCGATAGCAAGAATGCCTTATCGGATGTCGACCTCAGAGTTACAAGAGTTGAGAATGCAACTGAAGGAGTTGATAAACCTAGGATTTATACATCCAAGTGTGTCACCATGGGGTGTGCTTGTTATTTTCATACAAAAGAAGGATGGGTCATAGAGGCTCTGCATTGACTACCGTCAATTGAACAAGGCAACGATCAAGAATCAATATCCATTGCTGAGGATTGATGATCTGTTCGATCAGATGAAGGGTGTGACAGTGTTATCAAAGATTGATTTGTGATTAGGGTATCACTAGTTACGAATCAAGGAGGATGACATCCCTAAGACCGCCTTTAAGACGAGGTTTGGTCATTATGTGTTTACTGTTTTACCGTTTGGACTGACAAACACCCCAGGGATATTTATGAGTTTGATGAACGAGGTGTTCCATGAGTACTTAGACAAGTTCATCCAAGTATTCATTGACGATATTTTGATTTACTGTTGGACGATGAAGGATCATGATGAGCACTTGTGCTTGGTACTACAGTGTCTGCGAGAGAACAAATTGTATGGGAAGTTCTCCAAATGCTCGTTTTATCAATCAAAGATTCACTACTTAGGGCATGTCATCTCTGACGAAGGTATTGCTGTCGATCTAGCAAAGGTTGAGGTTATTATGGAATGGTCAACGCCAATCAATTTCCCAGAAGTGCATAGCTTCATGGGTTTAGCAGGATACTATCGACAGTTTGTTGAGGGATTTTCAAAGATAGAAAATACAATCAGAGAGTTACAGAAGAAGAATAAGAAGTTTGTTTGGACCGAGAAAAGCATGGAAGCATTTCATAGGCTCAAATATTTGTTGACAACATTAGCGTTACTAAAGGCCCCTGATATGGACGTGGACTTCTTGGTATGCACTAACGAATCCAAGGAAGGCTTAGGCGGAGTCTTTATGTAAGATAGTCGAGTGATCGCTTACATATCGAGGAAATTGAGAAGGAATGAGGAGAACTAGGCAACACACAATTTGGAGTTGTTAGACATTGTATATTTCTTGAAGGTTTGGAGACACTACCTTGTTGGATGAAAATTTGAACTAAAGACCCACCACAGTGGACTACAACACATATTTACGCAAAGCAACCTGAACGCGCGACAACGACGTTGGTTGGAATTGCTTAGCGAGTACGATTTCAAATTTTCTTACATAAAAGGAACAAGGAACCGAGTGGAAGATGCATTGAGTCAGAGACCACACATCTTTTCGGTGTTGCCTCTTCAGAAAAATCTACGTGAAAAGATTCTAACTTTACAGCGTGATGATGACTAGTAGAAAGAGGTCGAGGATTTTATCAGACAAAACATAATGATTGTACCAAGATTTTAAGGATTTACGTTTGATGACGATCGATTATTGAGGTTTAAAAATTGGATTTACGTACCATTGAACGACGAGTTGAGGAGCTTGATCCTAAACAAGTCTCATAGAGGAGTATACATGGCTCACCCAGGAGTCACGAAGATGAGGGCAGGCCTTAAACCCTTATTCTTCTGAAAAGGAATGAAGGCAGACATAGTTAACTATGTGGCCAGATGTCTAGAACATAGGCATCCAGCAGGATTACTACAACCACACATTTTTCCGGAATCAAAATGGGAGGTTATTTCGATGGATTTTATTGTTGTATTGCCACTGACAGCAAGGAGACACAACTCAATTTTCGTAGTAGTTGAAACTCTGACAAAGATTTATCATTTTATTCCTGTGCGTACGACGTATCAGAAACCTAACATAGCTAGAGTTTTTATCAGTGAGATTGTGAGGCTACATGGCGTGCCTAAGAGGATTATATCTGATCGATGATTCGTGTTTACTGTATGATTTTGGAGTAGTTTCCAAGATGCCTTGGGAACCCAACTTAAATTTAGTACTACGTATCACCCAAAGACTGATGGGAAAACCGAACGAATGAACTAGACCTTGGAGGACATGTTGTGCATGTACATGATGGACCAACAAAAGAATTGGAAAGAATTCTTTCCACTAGTGGAATTCGCTTATAAAAACAATTACCAAAGAACCATTAAGATGGCACCTTTCAATTTTCTTTATGGGCGACCGTGTCAGACGCCTTTGAGTTCGAATCGTCTTGAGGATAGGGTCCTGGTGGGACCAGAAGCGATCTAAGAAATGGAAGATAAAATGCAAACAATAAAACAAATGACCAAAGAAGCACAGCATTGGAAAAAGATTTATGTCGATGCACACCATGTCGACCGTAGTTACGAAGTCGGTGATCGAGTCTTCTTGTGGGTAAAATCGCATAAGAGTTCAATCAAGTTTGGAAGGGGAGCTAAACTCTCTCCTAGGTTCATGGTACCTTTCGAGATTGTGGAAAGAAGGGGGCCCATGGCCTATCGACTAGCCATGCCTGATTCTTTGAGGCGTATGCATGATGTTTTTCACGTATCTATTTTGAGACATTATATTAGTGATCCTACACATGTTATTGACATGAGTTCGTTGCAGGTATTGGATGAAGGGGCTCTCACGGCTGAGCTGATCCACATCCTGGATCATCACATTTGACAACTACAACATTGAATAGTAGATCAGGTGAAGGTCTAGTGGGACAACTATAGTCCACACTCAACAACCTTGGAGGATGCATATGATATGCGCCAACATTTTCCATTTATGTTTGATAGATATACTTATGATACTGTGATACACTTTATTTAGGCACTTATATGCTGTGAAAGTTTGGGACGAAGTTTATACCAAGAGGGGGTGTATGTAACATCTTTCTCTTGCACGTAGTGAGCGAACTTATTCTTTGAGGACACTTGCTTGTAAGTAATGTGAATTATTATACTATTGGGAAATTGATTATGATCATGAGGCATTATGAATTCATGACATGTTATTTTTTTGTATTGACATAGACAGGTGCTATTGACTCATTTTTCCTGAGTGTGCAGTATTTTGGACCTCAAGGATGCAGAGGCATCAATGAAACCCCTTGGACTCTGGATCGATTCGGGTAGTGGACTATTGGGTTTTGATTGTTGTATATATGACATTTTTGCATCTGATTAGATGAAATGATTATGGGTATTATTTCTGACATGATTCGTTGATGATGCAGGCTAACCATAGCTTGTCGACCAGACTCACATGTGGAGTAGACGGATCACGCACGATAACCAGAGACATTGAGGGAGAGGTGTGGACATCAGCCCTGCCACAACCTACTAGCACTCCCGCCATGGCTTGAACTATAGGTTAACGATTAGCTAGTTCAACAAGACCCACGATGCCATGAGGGCCGACTGTGACAGTCACTCACGATGATTCTAAAGGGCGTGCAATAAGGAAGGGGCCTTATTCCTTAAAGGCCCTTAGTCTCCCAGAAGATCACCTGGAAGAGTATTGACTCCAGGGGTTTTGATGGCTACCAAGTCAATCAAAAGGCGAGTGACACCCTTAGAGCACAAAATGCATCCTGAAGGGCAGATCAAGCAAGAAAAACAGAAAGAGGCAAGTGGCACCCTTGGAGCATGTAGTGCATCCTGAAGGGCACATCACAGAAGGGAAACATAATGAGGCGAATGGAACCCTTGGAGCACTTAGTGCGTCTTGAAGGGCACATTGCGTTGTTAAATAATAAATGAATAAACTTATCTGGCCTTAGAACGAATAATGTGATGAGAAATATTTAAAACCATTTCCCTAATAAAATGTCACCCAGCCTAGGAAAATAAAGTCTAGGTCTAAGTGATACTTGTAATATATATA
>JASDQU010307945.1:3379-16408 GCA_032191745.1 Picea mariana
CAAGAAAAATACCTTGATGAGAAGAAGGTCTCATGGAGGTAGTTCAAAGGATATTTCCAAGATAAATATTTTTCAGAGCATTACTATGAAAGAAAGATGAAATATTTCTTTGAACTCAAGTTGGGAAGCATGACAATGGATGAATCTGAGAAAAGATTCTTTGAATTGTTGAAGTATGTGGACTTCATAAAGGATGAGAAAGTCAAAATCCAAAGGTTTCTGAGTGGGTTACCCTCTTTCTGAAGTTAAAAGATAGAATATGATAACCCTATGAATTTAGAGAAATCCATAAGGAGAGAAAAGCATATGTATGAGCAAAGCAAAGGGAGGTCAATCTTCCAGAAGATTGGAATGAAAATATGAAGGGCAAGAAAGACCAAAGGAAAAATGTTTTTAAGCCACCATTTTTCAAGAACAAATCTCAAGCAAATCAACAAGGACATTTGACCCAAAATGAGCACAAGACAACAAATTCATTTGGGAAAAGGCCAAGGAAACAACCTGTAAAATGTTGGGGATGTGAGGGAAATCACTTATATAGGGACTACCTTCAAAAAGGAGAAATAATGAGGATTGTCCACAACATTCAGGATGCTAAAACAGTTGAATATATGGGAGAAATCATGCCAAGGATTTATGTAGCCTTGGAAAACAAGAATGTAGAGTATCAATCCCCATGATTGAAGTGGAAGGTAAGATTCATAACCATCCCATATCCATTTTAATTTATTCTAGAGCTAGCCATAATTACATGAACTCTAACATTTTTCAAATATTTCACTTGCAAAGAAGTAGCATAAGACATATTGGTTAGTTTAGTTAGCCATAGGGGCTAAGAGAAAGATCAATGAGTTGGTTAAAGATTGCCAAAGGTGGATGTGAACATCATACCATTGGATTCATATGAATTCCTAATTGGTATGGATTGGTTGGAAAAACACCATGTTGTCCTAGATTGTTACAACAAGACCATGAATTTTATTGATGAGGGAGGGCATCAAGGCAAGATTTAAGGAATTTTGAGAGTTGTAGTTGCTAGAGAATTTTTAGTTGTGTCACTGAAAAAGAGTTTCAGGAAAGGATGACAATTTTTTGCAGCACATATGGAAGAGAAGCCAGGGATAAAGTGGAAAGTATTGAATACCATCCAGTCTTGAGGGTTTTTGAAGATGTTTTTGGGGAAATCTCGGGATTTCCACCAAAGAGAGACACTGATTTCTCTATTGATTTGGTGTTAGAAGCTACCTCAGTTTCCAAGACACCTTACAAAATGTGAACACCATAATTGAAAGAATTGCAAATGTAACTTGAAGAGTTGTTAAAGAAGGGGTATATATTCCCAAGCGTGTCACCTTGGGGAGCCTTAGTTCTTTTTGTGAAAAGGAAATATGGAATCTTAAGACCATATATTGATTTCATACAACTAAATAAGGTCACCATAAAGAACAAATAACATTTGTCAAGGATTAATTATTTATTTGATTAATTAAAGGGTGAAAAGATATTTTCCATGATTGACTTGAGATCAGATTATCATCAAGTGAGGATAAAAGAAGAGGACAACAACAAGACAACATTAAGGACAAGATATGGGCATTATGAATTTACAATAGTGTCATTTGGGCTATCAAATGCCCCAACAATTTTCATGTTTCTTATGAATGGAGTGTTCAAGGAGTACTTGGTCAAGTTTGTGATTGTTTTCTTAGATGATATTATCATTTACTCAAGGAAAGAAAAAGGGTGTGAGAAACATTTGAGAATGGTGTTGCAAGCTTTAAGAGAGCATAAATTGTGTGCAAAACTAAGTGCATATTTTATCGAGAGAAGATTCACTACTTGGGGCATATTATTTCAACAGATGGGATAGTAGTGGATCCCAAGAAAATAGAGGCCATTAGAGGATGTCTAGCACCAAGAAATGTGACATAGGTCAGAACATTATGGGTCTTCCTGGTTATTACAGAAGATTCATAAAAGGGTTTTCAAAGATTGCAAGCCCAATCACTTTTTTGAAAAACAAGGTAGTGAAATTTAAATGCACTTCCAAGTGTGAATAGAGTTTTCAGTAGGTCAAAGACACATTGGCAAGTGCGCCAATATTAAATATTGCAGAGAAAAATAAATATTTTGTAGTGTGCATAGATGCATGCAAGGAAGGGCTCAATGGAGTCCTCTCTCAAAATGATAATGTGGTGTGTTATGAGTCTAGAAAACTAAAAGAGAATGAAAGTAACTGCAGTACACATGAAAGTAACTGTGGTATGAAGCATTTGTTTGTACAACCAATATTAAATGCCAGACAAACTAGATGTCTATAATTTCTAAGTGAATATGAATTTGAAATTAAGTATATAAAAGGAAAGGAAAATCAAGTGGTTGATGCACTTAGTAGAAGAGCTCATGAAATGCATATTTTAGCCATCATCATGTTCAACACAAATTTAAAGGAAATAATTTTAGAGGCTGCAAATTCATACCTGCAATATGTAAAAATAAAAGAGACATTACAATAAGGAATTTAACAAAAAAAATTTAATTATTATGAGTTAAAATAGGATGGAATCCTCATGTACAAAGGAAAAATATATGTGTCGAATTACAAAGAGCTAAAAAATATAACGTCAAGGGAAATGCACAATGTGCCATATGTTGGGAACCTAGGATATCGAAAAACAATTGCAGTTGTAAGAAGCTAATATTTTTTTCTAGGAATGAAGACAGAAGTGGTTAATTGCATATCTAAGTGTCTAGATTGCCAAAAAGTGAAGACAAAGCATAGACATCCAGCGGGGATGTTACATCCATTGCCCATTCTTGAGTGGGAATGGGAATTGGTTACAATTGATTTTATTACAAAGTTGTCTAGAACAATGAAGCAATGTGATTCCATCATGGTGGTGGTGGATAAATTAACAAAAGTTGTACATTTTATTCCTATAAATACTACACAAAAGGAAACAGACATTGTATAGATTTACATGAAGGAAGTTTCTAGGCTATAGAGAGTGCCTAAGGAAATAGTTTCAAACAGAGATCCAAAGTTTACCTCCAATTTTTGGAAAGGTTTTTTAAAGGATTTGGAACAAATTTAAATCTGAATAAAGCATATCACCTAGAGATAGATGGGAAAATAGAGAGGACCAACAGAATAATTGAATACATGCTCAAAATGTATGTGATGGACCAAGCATCAAAGTTGGAAGACTACATCCACTTAGTAGAGTTTTCTTACAATAATGGGTATCAAGCCTCATTAAAAATGATCCCATTTGAAGCATTATATGACAGGAAGTGTAATACACTAGTGAGTTGGGATAACCCAGCAAACAGAGCTATCATTGGGCCATATTTGTTGCAAGAAATGGAAGAGCAGATGATAAAGATCAAGTAGAATTTAAAGGCTTCCCAGGACAGGCTGAAAAGTTATACAGAAAAGAAAATAGTTGTTAGATATTTTAAAGTGGATGAACATATTTTCCTAAAAGTGAAAGGGAAAATAAGTTCGATAAGATTGTGTTGCTGCCCAAAATTGGCAGCAAGATATTGTGGCCTTTTCAAAATATTAGAGAAAATAGGGTAAGTTGCATACATGCTAGCATTGTCTGTATCCATGGGAGTGCATAATTTTTTTCATTTATCATTATTAAAGAAATATGTGTCTAACTCTAACCACATAATTAATTGGACTGTGATTAAAGTGGAAAACGAAGGGGATTTTCGAGTGGAACCAATATGCATCCTGGACCGGAAATTCAAAGTGTTATGGAACAAAGCCATAGGGATAGTAAAGGTTCAATGGACCTGCTATGGTCTTGAAGATGCAACATGGGAGCATGAAGAAACTATGTGGGAGGAATACCCGCAAATTGTTTTCCAATTTTGAAGAAAATAAAAATTAAAAATGCCAAAGTCAATTTTGGGAAGCTAGAGTTCTGGAACCACATCTCATAATTCTTGGTCACCTATGATGATATCCCTGATAAAATAATGAGGCAGCCCGATGGACTGAGGGCGGTGAAGGGGGTACATTACTTGGGTCAATAGGTTGAGAAGAATGAGAGATTATGGTTGGAAATGTTGTTGGGAAGTAAACAAATTGCATAATTTTATTTTCTAAATATTATGATGTAAATTTGTATATATATTTTGGCATGGTGTTGTGCACCTAGGATGGTGCACAATTGTAGGGGAGGGGGAATGTAACATCCCCACTATAATCCCTATTTTAATTAATGTATATAATGCAAATATGAATGTGGATATGGCCAAACGATGCAATATTTGAAATGTATTTTCTGATTTTAATAAAAATAATGTGATGCTAGATGTTGGGAATATGAACAAAGATGGGGGATGATAAATCCACAATAGAAGACGGAATTTATAGGGAATGCAGAAGAGAGGCCCAAGGGATAAATGGTTTGTGGGTATTAATCCAAACCCATATTTCTGAATTTTGTTATTTTTTGGACCAACCATTTATTTTATGTTTGAGAGTATGAAAACCCAGTCATTGAATACCTATGAGGGGTTGAGTGTAGAAATCACATCCCATAGTTATTGGAAGCATGGGTCTGAAGGACAATCAACATTGAGCAAAGTGTGTAGTCAACTGTCTTGGGAAAATAGAGAAAATTTGTATGGGGAGATTAGACATTTTTTTACATTCAGTTTTGCATGAACAACAAGAAGGAGAGGAGGGGATAAGAGCATTGGATCTATACCAAGAAGGTTGGGAAAATTTTGGAGCATGCTGGAGTATTTTAGGAGAATTTTGGAGCTGGAAATTGAAGAGCTAGGTTGTCAGGCCTAAAGAGTGAACTTATGAGTGAGTTTCATTATAACAACAAGTGTTGTTGTTGTTTTCTTTGTAGTTTTCCTAGTAGTGAGTTCCCAACATAGATATTCCTCGTTACCTATGCCAGAGAGATCCTGATAAATGAATGGGATGACCGATGGACTAAGAGCATTGAAGGGGTACATTCCTTGGGTTGGGAAGGTCAAGAGGAAGAGAGCTGGAGAAAATTTGGGGTATTATAGGAGAATACCAATGGGTTGTAAAGTATTGAGTTGTGAGTGGCATGTTAGAGTCACCCTTATTTTGTGGATTCCTAGCCCCAGCTCATGGGTGACTTTCTATTGATGTCTAGAAAAACAAGTCTATAGTTGGTTGGAACTTCTTCCCCAAGCAGTTGATTGCACAAACTTCCTTTTAAAGATAAGTTCTTATCTATTATCCAAGTTGTTTATGAGTCTTATGGCTGTGCATTTTACTCTACGAATGAGAATGATTTTATATGTTGTTATGGATGATTTCTTAGTTACATTCACATGCATTTAGAAATATGTAGATGCATTTAATTATGGGTATTCGAAGCGAGTTAATTATGTGTATAAATTGTGGTTGGTAAGCTACAAGAAAAGAATTTAGAAGAAATTTTTGGATTTTTATGCATATTTCATGTAGTAATGTTCCTGAGTTAAGCTCAAAGACATTACAAGATTGTTTGTTATTGAATTATAAATTTTATAGATTAAATTTTCTTTAATTGTCACGATTTACTTTAAAAAAAAATATTTATATAAATGAGATGTTATAATTATTTTTTTAATGTTTTGTATATTATATTATAATTAATTGATAAAATTTTGAGATACATTGAAAATTTTAAATATTTCTTTTTATTATTATTATTTTATTGATTACTTAATAAATATATAAAATATATTATATAGTAAATATGTTTGAAATATCAATAAAATAACTTATATATTTACATCAAAAGGCGTACACCTATTGACAATGGCACATTTAATAGGTTTTTAGTGCTTAATCAATTTTGTATGGACAAGATTAAATATTGATGGAATATTCTTAGTCGTCCCAATAAATCAATGGTTGTGATTTCAACCACTAACTTCCTCGCTATTATAAATACATATGTTTACATGTTTAATCTTTTACTTGATCATATTTAAAATTTACTATAATGGCTAGCTGATTGCCACATCTGAGTGATTAGCGTTTCATTTTCTAGACCAACCTAAGCGACCTGAACAAGATTGTCGACGACGGGAATACGAGGGGCAGAGCGGCTAGCTCCTCGATTGTTATTTCACGGTCCCGCAATTTACAAGGGTGCAAGAAATAATAGTAGCTGAAACGCGCAAGAAATAAGAGTTTGCGGCTGTGCAAGAAATAAATTGTTGAAACTCACATCTCTGCAGTGCTTTGTGCCCAATATTGTACGAAGTCGTGGATGAGATAATCCGATGAGAGCTGCAGAAGCAGGCTTCGGAAGCGCTTTTCCATGCCGTCCACGGCAAAATATTGAAGTACGGTTACAGAGTATGAGATGGTTGATGTAATTCATATGAAAGACCTTTTTAATTTTACAAGGTTAACATGTTATTTTAATACTAACAACTTTTTAAAAGCACACTCCAAAATTAAAAATAAAATCACTATATTTTTATCAAATATTTACTCTATTAATTTATTTATTCAGAGTGATTATTGTTTCATTTTTTGGACCAGCCTTTCGGCGTTCACCAGCCACGAGTTTGCAGTTGTGCTAGTATATATTATAACTTTTGACTTTACAATTATCATGATGATTCAAGTACAACCATAATTGGTTTATCAAGGTAAGTGATTACTTAAATTTCTTTAGTATTTTATTTTTTGTGCTCAAAAAACATTAAGAGATGTGTTTCAAAATCATCGTACTTTTGTGACAAATATTTTGAAATTATGCACTCTAAGAGTTTTTTTTTTATCTTCAACCCTCTTATTGTCACAAATATGACATATTATTATGTCTCATGGTGTTTTGAGAATTTTTCAATGCCTAGTTTTGCTAGTGGGGGTTAGTTTGTATCTTAGCAATGTTGATTTTCTTCTTTGTGCTACTTAGAAATGATACATACTTTTGATCTTCTAGATTAGGGTTGACCACCTCCTTGTAGTATTTTAGCTTCCATTTATCTTTTAATTATTTTAGAATGAGTATTCCCCAATGATTTAGTCAAGACTTGACATCTTAATCCCATCAACCAATTTGTGGTTTTGGCTAGAGTTCGAAGCAGTTTTGGATTGACATATTCTTTTCCAGTTGTTGTGTTAGCACTCTGTAATTTTCCCAAGGCTGTGAAGGCAGTCACAGAGGCCACATCAAAACCTCTTTGAGTCAAGGATCTATCCCTCGATGACTCAGAGAGGGATCTCTCTATTTGATATAGATTTGTTTGAATATATATTAGGCTAGCTAATGGGTTCAGAGTTTGGATTTTTTAAATGATTGGTTGGAACAGGAGAAAAGAGGTCCATTGGGTAATGGAGTCATAACTAGCATTAAATAACACAGATTTGACAAGTCGTTAATGCGGGGCAAGTTAGGAAAATAACTGGACCTTCATAAGCTTGATGTATCGTGGAGAGGAAAAGATCAAGAATTCAAATTAAATATAGAGAAATGAAGAATTCTAAATTCAACTTTCAGTGGAAAACATAGAAAATATCCAAAGCCAAGTGACAGAGTGTATTTCTCAACAAGTTCTACACTATTACTTCTTAGAATATTTAAGATTGCAACATACAAAATGGAGTTATAGAGGGAGACAAAATTACAGAGGAAAACTTCACCAGTGGGTTTGACACAAGAATCCTATCATGCGGCACTGTGTTGTTGTAATTTATTCAATAGCATCCCTGTGTAGGATTTAAATCCAAAGGTACAATCAAGTCCAGGAGGGCCTAACATGATTTTACATCCATTAGGGTCCAACCTCTGCTCTATTAAAAACATGAATATAAATAAAATACAATTCTTAGGCTCATGAGATCGAATTCGATCCTCCTGGCCGAAAATAGAAAGTCAATCCCAAAAAGATTTGAACTAGAAACTGGGTTGAACCTGCTGAAAATAAGGGTACGCTCAGACATATGTTTCTCTTCATCGATGACATATGTCTCTCCAAATTCATTTCCAACTCGTCAAAACCGCTCCCGCAAAATCAGGACTGAAACAAGAAAAATCGGAAATGTGAAAAATGAGGCTGAAAGATAGCTTTGATTCTCCCAAATGGTGGCACCTGTGAAAAAACTAAGAGTGGTTTTTTTTCTTCATCCCGTTAAGAAAAAAAACCTCTCTTTGTTTTTCAAAATTCATTTTTGTTTTCCCGGAATCCTTCCCGGAAAAAAATACTTCTCAAACTAGCAAAAATGTCGCTTTTGAGTTTTTGGGGGAGGGCAGTTTTGGAGAGATAAGTGGTATGTCAGACCCCCCCGAGGTGGTAAGTGGTATTGGGAGGGGGGGTTTGATTTCACCTGGAGGTGACAAGTGTCCCTCCCAATACCACTCATCAGACCCCCTTGGTATTGATGGGATGTGAGGGGGGGTTCGATATGCACGGGAAGTGTGGGTAGAACTTAGGATATGTTGTATTTTGGGTTTTTTTGTTTTTTGTTTTCATATTGTTTGTTTTTTACTTCTTTTTTTTTAATATATGTATTTCTTGTTTAATTTTTATACATTTTGTTTATTGTTTTATTTAATATATGTTTTTATTAATGTTTTATTTTTTAATTTGTATTTATTTTATTATATTATTTATTTTAATTTGTTTATTATTTATATGTTTATTATATTTCATATGTTTTATTTTATTATGTTTTATTTTAATATATATATTTTTATTATTGTTTTTAATTGATCTTTGATTAATCAAATACTAATATAATTGCTATGTTAAGCAACTAACTATTAACTAATTAATAATAAATTAATTAAAAATTAATTTATTATTAATAAGTCTAATTTAATTTTATTAATCTAACACTTTTTGTTTATCCTAAGTTCGGTTTATGCAGGGATGAGTGGCGGGCGAGACGTACTCAATTGTTCAAAAGGACAAGGGAGTGAGGGCGCAACGGTGGATGAAGGATGCAACAGGGTGATGGAGGACCGAGCGAAATGGATGGAGGGGGGAATGGAGACACCTGAGAGATCAACAAGCTGAGAAATTCATCATGAGACCCAAAAATGATATCTGAATCATTAGATCTTCTATAATTATAGGACCCTAACATAGGCTCCACCTGGGGATGGCAGCTCTTTCAAGAGGTGTCAAGAACCACTGAATTATGAACACGTAGACCGATGCTTTATTCATTGGGCTGATCCCAAAATCTTATTCTGCAACCTATACCTATTTTGATCTTTCAACTGAGACCGAATTAAAAAAACACTATTGGAAAAGAGATGCTCGGAATGTTGAGCTTATTCACACTCTCCTACCTACCCTATACTGTTGAAAATCATGCTAAATCAAATAATACAAAAATGTCAATGAAGCCAATGAAGTAGTTGTTGAGACCAGTGGACTGCTTGATTGCTTGTTAGAATAGTAAAAAAGGAAACTTGACCCTTTTTCCATAGATTCAAAACTGCAAAGTGTAATGGCCATTGTTGAAAACATGATTTATCTTTACAACAGAGACCTTGACAATCCTGAAGAAAAAAAGTAAAGCCGGAGATAGATTGAGGCTCTGCAGTGAAAAATTTCTCAATATAGGTGACTATAGGATCAAGGTAAACTTGACCTATTACTGGATATTCAAATTTAACAAATTCAACTTCATGATTTGATGTCGTAGTTATACTATTTGCATCCTCATGCACTTCTTGACATGGCTGCAAATGCTCTGATGGGCTTTGTAATGTGACTTCTACTGAAAAAAATAATGAAGTTGACTGCCTGATCATGTCAATATCATAATAGATTTTCAACTCATAGATGGATGATGGAAAATGACTTTGACAACACAAGTCATCCAACACATTAGATATTGGATCCTATAGAAATTGAAAAGACTGTTGCATTGGTTCCACTAAAATTTCTTGATTTTCTGTGAGTTTATCCTTTAGCATATACTCAAGATTCTTTTTTAAAAACTGAAATAAATTAAAGAATAATGGTACAAAGTTATTTTGGATTAACGAGCATAATTTATCTCAGGCTTTAAGCTTTCATCTCGAATTTGAAAATCAAAGTAGGTCAAGGGCTGCAATTATGGGTTGAGAATAGCCTCCATATCCACAATGGCATCTTCACCTAGTTGATCAAAACATTCTCCCTCTCTACTATTGACAACTTGCTTACAATTTTCTCTCAAAAATTGAAAAGAAGAGAAACATAAGGGTAGAGTGTTTCCACTTACTCTGAGATTTTCTACACTTTGATCATAATTGTCATAATTTCCATGTACAGATTGATTGTCCTCCTGGGTTTGCAAATGATCTTCTTCCTCCCAATCATATGTGGCTAATTTCTTTGAAAAAACTAATGTGGTATAATCATCATTGTACCAATCAAGCTTGGGTGAATCATCCATGGATGAAATGCCATTGAACATGCATATCATATCAGCAGAAGCTTCCTCCATCTTCTGATTTTGAACTTCATCTTCGACTGTATTGTGAATTGAATACATGAAATCATCCTTTGGTGGTTCAGAATACTAAGGCCGGGCTGCAAAGTGTTTAAGAACATTGATCCTTGTTCGTTCTGGCACTAATGGAACATAAGGTCTTCGAACAACAAGCTCATATTTCCTGCTAATCTTCTACATCATCTCTCTTACAGTGTTGGCCAGAACATCTAGTTTCACTTTTGAAGATGTCATTCATTCCTCTTCTATTCTATCTTTCTCTTATGCCTTTAACTTTTCCTTTCGGTTCAGAAAGTTAGCTTCCACGTCAACTGCAACCTTTTGCATTTCTTCAAGTGTTGCAGTGTTCCTTTCTCTTAATTGGAATGTCATCTTGGGATCGAAGGCATCTGGGTAATGCAAGTGAGATGATCCTGGGGGTGGCCTTATATCACCAGGTATTGCATGATATACCTTATTGAACCTTGTTGAAAAGTGATGTACTGTCACCCCTGGCTATCTTTTCAAATGTTCCTACTCTTCTAGGATGAGAAAGATATTTCCCATGATCACCCATCGGTCTAGGAAAACTTGCAAGAACTGATGGAAATATCTAATGCTTGCAGATGGGAGATTTTTAAACCAGTTCTTAACTTTACCTTGCAAAGACAGGGCAAACATCCTTATATATACATCATCATCTTCAACCTCATAAAGGTCAAGGAAATCTTCAAAATTCTGGATGTGTTTTTCTGCAAGGATATTCACATTCTCTCCATCAAACCTGGTAAGATTATTACTATAATTGGTAGGGAGGTCATGGAGAAAAGGAGGAAAAAACAGAGGCTTGTATCTGTCTGGGACTTTCACAGGTATAGGAGGTAAAGAAAGGAGCTTATAACTATTTGGAATTTCAACCTATAACTTTGGAATTTTTACATATGTGTTAGAGATATTCAAAGTTGTGGGGAATAAAGTAGGAGGCTTATGTCTGTTAAGGCTTTCTATAGGTGTAGGAGTGTGTACCAAAGCTATGGGAATGGGCTCAATCCTTTGAGGTTCTTCATGTTGAAAATGATCATCTTGAATTTCAACAATATACTCTGGACCAGGATCATGATAAGAGAGACAATAATTGTAGATGAAAACAATAATATCATGAATACAATTTGAGCTTGAGTACCTTATCTTTATAAGCTACTTGTTCATGCTTCAGGTTCTTCCTTCAGTGGAGTCTTTGAGTTGGCACTGTCTGGAGCTGATTGCAGTCACCAGGTGAAATATTTCAGCCTTTATGTGTCTGGTCACTATTCATCATCAATGATCAGATATGGAACTTGAAGTGCACTATTGGAGAAAAGTCCCCAGTATGGTCGCCATTCTGTTAGCACTCTATAATTTTCCAAAGGCTATGAAGGCAGTCATAGAGGAAACATCAAAATCACTTTGAGTCAAGGATATAGCCCTCGATGAATCAGAGAGGGATCTCTCTATTTGATATATATTTGTTTGAATAAATATTAGGATAGCTAATGGGTTCAAATTTTGAATTTTTTAAATGATTGGCTGGAGCAAGAGAAAAGAGGTCCATTGGGTAATGGATTCATAGCTAGCATCAAATGAGACAGATTTGACAGGCCGTTAATGCAGGGCAAGTTAGGAAAATCAATGGATCTTCATAGGCTTGATGTATGGTGGAGAGGAAAAGACCGAGAAGTCAAATTAAATACAGAGCAATGAAGAATTTTGAATTCAACTTTCAGTGGAAAACATAGAAAATAACCCAAGCCAAGTGATAGAGTGTATTTCGCAATAAGTTATGCCCTATTACTTCTTAGAATATTTAAGATTGCAGCATACAAAATGGAGTTACAGAGGGAGACAAAATTACATAGGAAAACTTCACCAGTGGATTTGACACAAGAATCCTGTCATGCGGCACTGTGTTGCTGTAATTTATTCAATAGCATCCCTGTGTAGGATTTACAGCCAAAGGTACAGTCAGGTTCAGGAGGGCCTAACAGGCTTTTACATCCATTAGGGTCCAACCTCTGCTCTATTAAAAACATGAATATAAATAAAATACAATCCTTAGGCTCAGGAGATCGAATTTGATCCTCCTGGCCGAAAATAGCAAGTCAATCCCAAAAAGATCTGAATTGAAAACTAGGTCAAATTCGCTTTAAATAGGGGTACGCTCAGACATATGTTTCTCTTAAACGATGACACCTGGGAAAAAACTGAAGGATTTTATTGTATATGAGCATGTTTTGAACGAAAACCTCCTTTGGTTTCTCCAAGTTCGTTTCCAACTCGTCGAAACAGCTCCTGCAAAATCAAAACTAAAACAAGAAAAATCTGAAATCTGAAAAATAAGGCTGAAAGATAGCTTCAATTCTCCCAAATGGTGGCACCTGCGTAACAAATGAGAGAGGTTTTTGTTCTTCATCCTGTTACAGAGAAAACCCTCTCTCTAACTTTCAAAATTCATTTTCGTTTTCCCGGAAAACAACTTCTCGAACTGGAAAAAATGACGGTTTTGAGTTTTTGGGGGAGGGTGGTTTTGGAGAGATAAATTGTATGTCGGACCCCCC
>JASDQU010307945.1:16508-28028 GCA_032191745.1 Picea mariana
TTTGGGTTTTTTTGTTTTTTGTTTTTATATTGTTTTTTTTTTACTTTTGTTTTTTAATATATGTATTTCTTGTTTATTTAATATATGTTTTGTTTATTGTTTTATTTAATATATGTTTTGTTTATTGTTTTATTTAATATATGTTTTTATTAATGTTTTATTTTTTAATTTGTATTTATTTTAATTTGTTTATTATTTATATGTGTATTATATTTCATATGTTTTATTTTATTATGTTTATTTTTAATATATATATTTTTATTATTGTTTTTAATTGATCTTTGATTAATCAAACACTAATATTTGTTATTGTTTTTAATTGATCTTTGATTAATCAAACACTAATATAATTGCTAAGTTAAGCAACTAACTATTATCTAATTAATAATAAATTAATTAAAAATTAATTTATTATTAATAAGTCTAATTTAATTTTATTAATCTAACGCTTTTAGTTTATCCTAAGTTTGGTTTATGAAGGGATGAGTGGCGGGAAAGACATACTCAATGGGTCAAAAGGACAAGGGAGTGAGGGTGCAATGGTAGATGAAGGATGCAGTAGGATGATGGAGGACTGAGAAAAATGGATGGAGGGGGGAATGGAGCACCCGAGAGACTAGCAATCCAGGAACTTCATCATGAGGCCCACAAATGATATCTGAATCATCAGATCTCCTATAATTATAGGACCCTAACAGAGGCTCCACATGGGGATGGCAGCTCTTTCAGGAGGTGTCAAGAACCACTGAATTCTAAACACATGGACCGATGATTTATTCATTGGGATGAGCCCAATATCTTATTCTGCAACCTGTACCTATTTTGATCTTTCAACTGAGACCGAATAAAAAAAACATTGCTGAAAAAGAGATGCTTGGAATGTTGAGCTTATTCACACTCTCCTAGCTACCCTATACTGCTGAAAATCATGCTAAATCAAATAATAAAAAAAATTCATTGAAGCCAATCAAGTAGCTATTGAGACCGATGGACTGGTTGACTTCTCATTAGCATAATAAAAAAGTCAACATGACCCTTTTTCCATAGATTCAAAACTGCAAAGTGTAACAACCACTGCTGAAAACATGATTTATCTTTACAATAGATACCTCGACAATCCTGAAGAACAAAGGTAATGCCGAAGATAGATTGGAGCTCTGCAGTGAAAAATTTCTCCATATAGGTGACTGTAGGATCAAGGTAAACTTGACCTATTACAGGATATTCAAATTTAACCAACTCAACTTCATGACTTGATGTCGTAGTTATGCAATTTGAGTCCTCATGCACTTCTTGACATGGCTGCAAATGCTCTGATAGGCTTTGTAATGTGACTTCTACTGAAAAAGACAATGAAGTTGACTACCTGATCATGTCAATATCATAACATATTTTCAGCCCATAGTTGGATGATGGAAAATGAATTTAACAACACAAGTCATCCAACACATCAGATATTGGATCCTGTAGAAATTGAAAAGACTGTTGCATTGGTTCCACTGAAACTTCTTGATTTTCTATGAGTTTATCCTTTAGCATATACTCAAGATTCTTTTTTAAAAACTGAAATGAAGTAAAGCATAATGGTACAAAGTTATTTTTTATTAACTCATAATTTATCTTAGGATTTAAGCTTTCATCTGGAATTTGAAAATCAAAGTAGGTCGAGGGATGCAATTCTGGGTTGAGAACAACCTCCATATCAACAATGGCATCTTCACCTAGTTGATATGAACATTCTCCCTCTCTACTATTGACAACTTGCTTACAATTTTCTCTCAAAAATTGAAAAGAAGAGAAACATAAGGGTAGACTGTTTCCACTTACTCTGAGATTTTCTACACTTTGATCATTGATGTCATAATTTCCATGTACAGATTGATTGTCCTGCTGGGTTTGCAAATGATCTTCTTCCTCCCAATCATATGTGGTTTATTTCTTTGAAAAATCCAATGTGATATAATCATCATTGTACCAATCAAGCTTGGGTGAATCATCCATGGATGAAATTCCATTGAACATGAATATCATATTAGGAGAATATTCCTCCATCTTCTGATTTTGAACTTCATCTTCGACTGTATTGTGAATTGAATACATGAAATAATCCTTTGGTGGTTTAAAATACTGAGGCCGGGCTGCAAAGTGTTTGGGGACATTGATCCTTGTCCGCTCTGGCACTAATGGAGCATAAGGTCTTTGAACAACAAGCTCATCTTTCCTGCTAATCTTCTGCATCATCTCTCTTACAGTGTTGGCCAGAACATCTAGTTTCACTTATGAAGATGTCATTCATTCCTCTTCTATTCTATCTTTCTCTTCTGCTTTTAACTTTGCCTTTCGGTTCAGCAAGTTAGCTTCCACGTCAACTGCAACCTTTTGTATTTCTTCAAGTGTTGCAGTGTTCCTTTCTCTTAATTGGAATGTCATCTCAGGATTGAAGGCATTTGGGTAATGCAAGTGAGATGATCCTGGGGGTGGCCTTATATTAGCAGGTATTGCATGATATACCTTATTGAACCTTGTTGAAAACTGATGTACTGTCTCCCCTGGCTGTGTTTTCAAATGTTCATACTCTTCTAGAATGAGAAAGATATTTCCCATGATCACCCTTCGATCTAGGAAAACTTGCAAGAACTGATGGAAATTGCTAATGCTTGCAGCTGGGATATTTTTAAACCAGTTCTTAACTTTACTTTGGAAAGACAAGGCAAACATCCTTATATATACATCATCATCTTCAACTTCATAAAGGTCAAGGAAATCTTAAAAATTTTGTATGTGTTTTTCTGTAAGGATATTGACATTTTCTCCATCAAACCTAGGAAGATTATTACTATAATTGGCAGGGAGGTCATGGAGAAAAGGAGACAAAAACAAAGGCTTGCATCTATCTGGGACTTTCACAGGTATAGGAGGTAAAGAAAGGGGCTTATAACTATCTGGACTTTCAACCTTTAACTCTGGGATTTTTACATATGTGTTAGAGATCTTGACAGCTGTGGGGAATACAGTAAGAGGCTTATGTATGTCAAGGCTTTATATAGGGGTAGGAGTGTGTACTAGAGCTATGGGAATGGGCTCAATCCTTTGAGGTTCTTCATGTTGAAAATGATCATCCTAAATTTCAACAATATACTCTCAACCAGGATCATGATAAGAGAGAAATTAATTGCAGATGAAACCAATAATATCATGAATACAATTTGAGCTTGAGTACCTGGTCTTTCTAGGCTACTTGGTCATGCTTCAGGTTCTTCCTCCAATGGAGTCTTTGATTTGGCACTGTCTGGAGCTGATTGGAGTCGCCAAGTGAAATATTTCAGCCTTCTTGTGTCTGGTCATTGTCCACCATCAGTGATCAGATCTGGAACTTGAAGTGCACTATTGGAGAAAATTCCCCAGTATGGTCGCCATTCTGTTAGCACTCTGTAATTTTCCCAAGGCAGTGAAGGCAATCATAGAGGCAACATCAAAACTGCTTCGAGTCAAGGATCTATCCCTCGATGACTCAGAGAGGGATCTCTCTGTTTGATACAGATTTGTTTGAATAGATATTAGGCTAGCTGATGGGTTCACAGTTTGGATTTTTAAATGATTGGCTGGAACAAGAGAAAAGAGGTCCATTGGGTAATGGAGTCACAACTAGCAACAAATAAAACAGATTTGACAGGCCGTTAATGAGGGGCAAGTTAGGAAAATCATTGGATCTTCATAGGCTTGATGTATGGTGGAGAGGAAAAGAGAGAGAAGTCAAATTAAATACTGAGAAATGAAGAATTTTGAATTCAACTTTCAGTGGAAAACATAGAAAATATCCCAAGCCAAGTGACAGAGTGTATTTCTCAACAATTTTTTCCCTATTACTTCTTAGAATATTTAAGATTGCAGCATACAAAACGGAGTTACAGAGGGAGACAAAATTACATAGGAAAACTTCACTAGTGGATTTGACACAAGAATCCTGTCATTTGGCACTGTGTTGTTGTAATTTATTCAATAACATGCCTGTGTAGGATTTACATCCAAAGGTACAGTTAGGTCCAGGAGGGCCTAACATGATTTTACATCCACTAGGGTCCAACCTCTGCTCTACTAAAAACATGAATATAAATAAAATACAATCCTTAGGCTCAGGAGATCGATTTCGATCCTCCTGGCCGAAAATAGCAAGTCAATACCAAAAAGATCTGAACTGGAAACTGGGTGGAATCCACTGAAAATAGGGGTACGATCAGACATATGTTTCTCTTCCACTCTGACACCTAGGAAAAATTGAAGGAGGTTGTTGTATATGAGCATGTTCTAGACAAAAAAATCCTTTGGTTTCTCCAAATTCGTTTCCAGCTCGCCGAAATAGCTCTCGCAAAATCAAGACTGAAACAGGAAAAATCAGAAATTTGAAAAATGAGGCTGAAAGATAGCTTCGATTATCCAAAATGGTGCAACCTGTGAAAACACTGAGAGATTTTTTTTTTCTTCATCCTATTACGGAGAAAAACCTCTCTCGATTTTTCAAAATTCATTTCCGTTTGCCCGGAATCCTTCCTGGGAAAAAAAACTGGTCAAACTGGCAAAAATGGTTGTTTTGAGTTTTTGGGGGAGGGCGGTTTTGGAGAGATAAGTGGTATGTCAAACCCCCCTGAGGTGGTAAATGGTATTGGGAGGGGGGGTACGATTTCACCTGGAGGTGAAAAGTGTCCCTCCAAATACCACTCATCGGAACCTCTTGGTATTGATGGGACGTGAGGGGGGGTCTGATATGCACGTGAAGTGTGGGTAGAACTTAGAATATGTTGTATTTTGGGTTTTTTTGTTTTTCGTTTTTATATTGTTTGTTTTTTACTTTTGTTTTTTAATATATGTATTTCTTGTTTATTTTTTATATGTTTTGTTTATTGTTTTATTTAATATATGTTTTGTTTATTGTTTATATGCTTATTATATTTCATATGTTTTACTTTATATATATATATATTATTTTGTTTTATTTTTTTATTATTGTTTTTAATTGATTTTTGATTAATCAAACACTAATATAATTTCTAAGTTAAGCAACTAACTATTAACTAATTAATAATAAATTAATTTATTATTAATAAGGCTAATTTAATTTTATTAATTTAACGTTTTTTGTTTATCCTAAGTTTGGTTTATGCACGGATGAATGGTGGGCGAGACGTACTCAATGGGTCAAAATGACAAGGGAGTTAAGGCACAACTGTGGATGAAGGATGCAGCAGGGTGATGGAGGATCGAGCGAAATGGATGGAGGGGGGAATGGAGACACCTGAGAGACCAACAAGCCAGGAACTTCATCATGAGACCCACAAATTATATCTGAATCATCAGATCTCCTATAATTATAGGACCCTAACATGTTGTACACTAAGTACCTAATTATGGTCATGCACTCAATAGGGGAAAGACTCACTTCCATGAGGAGGATAGGATAGGGTGTATTGCCTTTAATTTTGAGATTATAAGTTATAAAATTATTTTGGATGTGCTCTATCTTTCTCCAAAATTCTTTAGAAATAATGCATCCCCAAGCTTCACATTCTTATAAGATAGTTGGAGCCACAAGAGTATCAAAGAAGAGTTTTTTTCTTATCCTAGAGCCAAATGTTTGCTAATCTACACTTGTTTTCAAGTCCAYAACAAGATTTTCACCCTCCATTTATCCTTTTCTCAACACTACAGTTCCAATTGAACTGACAATGAGATTCSAAGATATTTGTATGAAACCACTTCCTCCAAAATATTRTTGTCATATAAAAAAGTGTCATAGGTAATTTTTTGAATTTSATTATCTTAATCTTGATTTTTTGAATACTCACAATCATACCAATACTAAAACACAAATTCTTGAAKATTCTTAGATGATTATCAAAATTATAGRAATTCATTTCCATAAAAACAATAAAATCTCATTCTTTATATAAAAAAATTATATATTAATACAAAATAAATATATATTATACCATTTKTTAACTAATTTATAAAACCATTTTTTTTAATTCAACACSAACAATAACTCTCATGTAGATGAACACTCTTGAAAAAACTTTTATAAATTAAAATATACTATTTATATTTTTATTTCCTAATTATATAAATTGAAATATATATTATCTAAATTTTTATTTGCCATATATATATATATATATATATATTAAGTTAGAAAAATATATTGAAACCTATTAGAGTGAAAAAGTTACAGTTGTCAGAATAGACATAGAGACCATGGCAGCATCACCCTGGTGGGAAACTAATGCTGCCACATGTCCATAGAGTTCCCAATTGTCCATGCAATTACAATGACATGAAAAAGAGAAAGTTGTATAACGAAAAATTGTGCTAAGACTAGAATCTAGGGTGCCTCGCAGGGCTGGAACCTAGTAAAATAAACTGTCTGGAAACATCAAAAAACTAGTTAAACTTGATAACGATGGAGTCATCCAAAGCTAGTGCCTGAACTCCATTCTTTCTGTGGGTCTTGCGCAATGTCCTTGGTTGGAATCCCTGTGTCCGGAGTGGTGTGTCGGAGAGCACAAAGAAGAGTCTCCAGGCACTCCTCGCGACGTTCCTGATGTTCATCCCTGTGCTCTGGATAAATTCCAAAGAATTCTACAAATTCATGAGCCCATTGCACAGAGAAAAAATTGGAGGGAGCAGAGGGGGAGGTGGAGCATTGGAAGAAGAATGAGGGGAGGTGGAAGAAGGGAGAGGGGAGAAGGAAGAAGTGAGGGGGGTGGTTGGAATAGGGGGAGTGGAGGGATGGGGGGGGGACGAGGTGGAGACTAGTGGATGGGCGATGGCTCTGGGGTGAGATTAGGTGCAAAGCCAAGGGAATTTCCCAAACGATCAAACCACTCTACTCTTCAAGCCCAAGGTGAGGACAGAGGAGGGATTTCTGGAGTGGTAGCAGATTTATGAGGGAGTTCTAGAGTGGAGGCATGGATAGGAGCCTAAAGAAAGTTTTGAGGAGCTTGCTTACCTTGACCTCGCGAGCCTCTGCCTCTCACATTATACCAAGGCACCCCACACTTTGATTTTCCTCGTTGTCGCGGAATCGGGAAGAAGACTAGGAGAGGAGGGGAKAAAATGAACGAGAGGTGGAGTGGAGGGATAAGCTCGAACGAGAGGCGAAGAAAAAATTGGATGAAAGTGTGACTACGAGGAGCTAGAGGCGAAGGATGTGAATGGACCAAAGACTCCACAGGTGTGGAACAAAATCCATGGATCTAAAGCTTGTGCTGGAATTGGTTAGGAGGCCATCCCATCACATTAACCACCTCTACGAGCTAGAGCACCATAGCTATAACTGGATCTGTGCGAATTTGATAGTGGGGGTATGTCGATCAATGAATTGAATGTATGTCTTAAATGCTTGGTGAGAGTGCATTTTGCGGTGGCATGATGTTGAGTGGGTTGTGGTCGGGTGTCTGCTAGGTGTGGCCAAGTGTCCCACTTGTCCATTTGCGCGATGATCCCAGTGGCACCCCACCTAGGGGTTGGTCCTTGCTATGAGATGCAGTTAAGAAAGCAACAACGAGGGGGTGGTTTGGACAAGAGGTTGGAGTACAGCAAAAGTCTCCTTCCTGCAAATCTAACCCAAAATTTTTCAACTTATCTGCCACTTGGTTTGCATTTATTCGAATGTGGGAGGGGATAATAACCCATTGGGGCTGAAGAATTGATTTTATTCTAATCAACCCATTCATTATTCTCCAACTCAGGGAAATATTTTCCGGATCTACACCATTTAGGAGATGGGAGAGGAGGTTGATGATGATCTACGAGTCTCCTTATTCTATAAGGAAATTTAGCCCTTGGCCTTTGGTCACTTGGAATCCTTTGAAAAGTCCCCAAAGCTCAATTGCATTGTTAGTGTTAAACCCTAAGTTACCTGCTGTTAGAAGGAGGATCTCTCCTTTGTTGTTGAAAATGGTGGCCCCAAAACCTGCTGGACTTGGATTGCCTTTGGAGGCTCCGTCGAAATTTATTTTGTGATAACCATCTTGCGAGGCTTCCCAATGAGAGGGATTGTTCTTAGTTATGAGACCAGGGATTGAAGATGGAAGAGAAGGGGTGAGGTGGAGTTGCCAGGCATTGAGAATGATCTTCTCATTGGGTGGGCAAGACAAATCTTGAACCATCGAATGGTGTAAGTTGATTGTTTTATTGATGTTGGTGAGGGTTTTGGACTAGATTTATTGCCAGTTCAAAGGGACATAAGTTGAGTAGGTGATTTTGCGTCTCCTCCTCATTGCAACATAAAAGGAACCAAGACGGACCTGTGAAGCCTCTTTTTGTTAAATTGTCCTAGGTAAGGATACTTTTGTTCACCAATAACCAAAAGAAGGTGTTGATTTTGGGCCAAATCTTTGCTCCCCAGATTTTGTTCCAAATTGTATCTTTTGGGAGGGAGTTATGCCTTACAGTGAGGAAGTAAGCCTCTTTGAGGTTGAAGGTGCTTGTGGTGGATTGTCCCCACCTTAGGATGTCCTCCCCCTGTTGGATGAATATTTTCCTTCAGATGAGCTTGTCAAGTAGGGGTTGGAGATTTACCTCAGGGGTGATATTCAACTCTTCGTGAGTAGTTTTCCATCTGCAACAAGTGACTCTGGTTTCTTCGTGAATCCAAAGGTCGGATACTTTTAAAATACTTGCACCTTCTGTTAGGGGTATATAAGTACTCAAAGTGGGGTCTTTATCTAGGGCCAGAATCTGTTTCCATGAGTCACTCCAAAAAAGGGTCGAGGTCCCATATTGAAGTTCCCAGAAAGCGTGATCCATGATCATCCGCTTGTTTTTCTTGGCCGCATTCCAAATGAGAGATCTGGGGCTTTGACCATTCCATCTGATTAGTTCTTTCTCCAGTGTGGTAGGTGTATATTTTCTCCTCCAAAGGCATTCCCAAAGGTCTTCAGGCCTCTTTAACCATATCCACCATATTTTCGCACTTAGGACTTTGTTGAGGATAGACAGATCTCTGAGTCCGAGTCCCCTTGCATGTTTTGGTTTGCATGTTTTTTGCCAACTTACCAAAGCCCTTTTGCGCCCATCTTTGGCTCCTTGACAGAGGAAGCTCCTTTGGATGTTCCTGATGATGGTGAGGATGAAACCTGGGGCTGCGAGGGCCGAGAAATCATAAACAGGGAGAGCTTGAAGGACATGCTTGAGGAGGACTAGGCAACCAGAAAGATTGAGGGAACATAAAGTACAAGAGGCTAGTTTTTTCCTAAATTTGGATAGCAGATATTACCAGGAGGTGTTACTTAATGAATTGTCGATAAGAGGGATACCAAGATACTTGGAAGAGAGAGAGTTGTGGGTGAACCCCGGGAGTTGTGTGATGTGGAGTGGGAACTAGATGGGAATGTTGAAGAAGAATATTTGGGACTTGGAGAGGTTTACATCCATACCCGAAGCTTCACAGAAAAGGTTGATCACTGAGCAGATTCGAATAGCTTCCCGAATTGTGGGGAATCCCATCAAAAGGATGTAATCCATGAATTGACTATGTGAGATGGGCGGGGAGATTTCGTGAAGGGTATGACCTAACAGGGAATGATTGGCTATGGCCGCTTTGATATTTCGACGAAGTGCTTCCATCATTAAGATAAAAAGAAAAGGCGAGAGTGGATCGCCTTGCCTGATACCTCTGGAGGGGGAAAAAGGTTTGTAAGGCACACCATTGACCAGGATGGAGAATAGGGAAGACGAAGTGAGATTGACAATCCAAGAGACCCATGAGGGGTCGAAACCAAAGGCTAGAAGGGTTTCCTTCAAGTAATTCCAACTAAGTTTATCGAAATATTTGGAAAGATCCAGTTTCAGAAGCATACCAGGTGATTTAGTCGAATGGAGCAAGTGTATTACCTCATGTGCTAGAATGACGTTGTCCAAAATATTTTGTCCCTCTACGTACCCTGACTGTTTCAGAGAGATGATGAATGGTATGATGGTTTTGAGATGCTTGGCGATGACCTTCGTAATGAGCTTGTAGATCACATTGCATAGTGCAATGGGTCAGAAATGATTTGGTGAGGTGACTTTGTTCTCTTTTGGAATGAGAGTGAGGAAGGTGGCATTGAGAACCTATAGGACCTGCCCTGACTTTCTGGAATGTTCTATGATTTCCTAGACCTCTTCTCAAATCATATCCCAGCAGTGGTGAAAAAAGTGTGTTGTGAATCTGTTAGGCGCTGGGGCTTTGCCCATTGGGGTGTCCTTGAGGGATTGATCGACTTCTTCCTGGGTAATTGGGCACATCAAAGCCTCATTTTTTTCTTTAGTGACCTCCTTTGGGATGTGCTTAATGATAGAGTCTATAGCTTGAGTGCGATCTATAGGGGGTTCTGAAAGAAGGTTCTTGTAGTAAGTCAGAAGTTCCTACTCTATTTCTACATGATTTTGAATTTCCATACCTTGATCCGAAATAAGATGAGTGATGTGATTAGTGTGGCAGAGTTGAAGCATCGATCTGTGGAAAACTTTAGTGTTTCTTTCCCCCTCTTTGAGCCATTGGATTCGAGATTTTTTCCTCCAGAGAATTTCTTCCTGCGCCCGTCTTTCTTCAAGTTGTTTATTGAGGATGGACTCTTGGTCCTTTAGAGAGTCAGTGAAACCTTGAAGTCTGATCTGTTGTTGGAGGTCTTGAATTTGTTGGTTAAGGATTTCTTGAGCGTGGAAAATGTTACCAAAAGTGGATTTATTCTAAGACTTTAGATGTTGCTTGAGGTTTTTTAGCTTATGTTGGAATTTGTACATAGGAGTACCTGTTGTGATTGTTGCCTCCTTCCACCAAAGGCCAATGTTTTCTTGAAAGTTCGAGTGTGTCAACCAGAAAATCTCAAAGTGAAAGGGCTTCTTGCTTGGGGTGCCACTGATATTCATCGTAAGTAGAATTAGCCAATGATCAGACCCGAGAGTGTTAATCACAGTGGCTTGCCAAGTGACACCCTTGAGCATGAAGGGTTCACAGATTAGGAAGCGATATAATCTGCAAGAAACATGTTGTGCCCCTGAATGTCCATTAGACCAGGTGAAGATTCCATTGTCCATTTCTACATCGATGAGGTCCAAAAAGTTGATGGTTCTCTGGAACTGTTCATTGTCATTGCCCAATCTGCGAGTGCCCCCCTTCTTTTCTTCAAACCAATTATCATGTTGAATTCTCCCCCGATGATCCACCGTTGATTGTTGATGTGATTGGAAATCCATTCCAAATGATGGAGGAAGGATTCCTTGTCTCCTAGGGTTGCAGGGCCATAGACATTCAAGACAAATCCTGGCTTGTTTGAACCGATGATTCTAAAGGAGGCTGTGATAGTCCATTTGGAGTTGAATAATCCTTCCATAAGAATAGTAGTTGGGTTCCAGAGTATGGCTAGACCCCCCTGCTATACCTTTTGTGTCTACTTCTACTCTTTTAGCTTGCTTCCAACATTTTGTGAGTATTTGAGTGGCCTCATCCCCCAAACATTTTGTTTCCTACAGAAGAAGAATGTC
>JASDQU010307945.1:30891-44811 GCA_032191745.1 Picea mariana
TTAAAATAAATAATATAATAAAATAAATACAAATAAAAAATAAAACATTAATAAAAACATATATTAAATAAAACAATAAACAAAACATATAAAAAATAAACAAGAAATACATATATTAAAAAACAAAAGTAAAAAACAGACAATATAAAAACAAAAAAAAACCAAATACAACATATTCTAAGTTCTACCCACACTTCACGTGCATATCGGACCCCCCCCTCACGTCCCATCAATACCAAGGGGGTCCGATGAGTGGTATTTGGAGGGACACTTGTCACCTCCAGGTGAAATCGTACCCCCCCTCCCAATACCATTTACCACCTCAGGGGGGTCTGACATACCACTTATCTCTCCAAAACCGTCCTTTCCCAAAAACTCAAAACGACCATCTTTGCCAGTTTGACCAGTTTTTTTTCCCAGGAAGGATTCCGGGCAAACGGAAATGAATTTTGAAAAACCGAGAGAGGTTTTTCTCCATAACAGGATGAAGAACAAAAAACTCTCTCAATGTTTTCACAGGTTGCACCATTTGGAAGAATCGAAGCTATCTTTCAACCTCATTTTTCAAATTTATGTTTTTTCCTGTTTCAGTCTTGATTTTGCGAGACATATTTCGGCGAGCTGGAAATGAATTTGGAGAAACCAAAGGATTTTTTTGTCTAGAAAATGCTCATATACAATAACCTCCTTCAATTTTTTCCTAGGTGTTAGAGTGGAAGAGAAACATATGTCTGATCGTACCCCTATTTTCAGTGGATTCCGCCCATTTTTTAGTTCAGATCTTTTTGGGATTGACTTGTTATTTTCGGCTAGGAGGATCGAATTTGATCTCCTGAGCCTAAGGATTGTATTTTATTTATATTCATGTTTTTAGTAGAGTAGAGGTTGGACCCTAATGGTGGTAAAAGCATGTTAGGCCCTCCTGGACCTGACTGTACCTTTGGATGTAAATCCTACACATGGATCTTATTAAATAAATTACAACAACACAGTGCCACATGACAGGATTCTTGTGTCAAATCCACTGGTAAAGTTTTCCTATGTAATTTTGTCTCCCTCTGTAACTCTATTTTGTATGTTGCAATCTTAAATATTCTAAGTAATAGGGCAGAACTTGTTGAGAAATACACTCTGTCACTTGGCTTGGGATATTTTCTATGTTTTCCACTGAAAGTTGAATTCAAAATTCTTCATTTCTCTGTATTTAATTTGACTTCTCTCTCTTTTCCTCTCCAACATACATCAAGCCTATGAAGATCCAATGATTTTCCTAACTTGCCCCTCATTAATGGCCTACCAAATCTATTTTATTTGTTGCTAGTTGTGACTCCATTACCCAATGGACCTCTTTTCTCTTGTTCCATCCAATCATTTAAAAATCCAAACTATGAACCCATCAGCTAGCCTAATATCTATTCAAACAAATCTGTGTCAAACAGAGAGATCCCTCTCTGATTCATCGAGGGCTAGATCCTTGACTCGAAACAGTTTTGATGTTTCCTCTATGATTTCCTTCACAGCCTTGGGAAAATTACACAGTGCTAACAGAATGGCGACCATACTGGGGAATTTTCTCCAGTAGTGCACTTCAAGTTCCAGATCTGATCACTGATGGTGGATAGTGACCAGACACAAGAAGGCTGAAATATTTCACTTGGCGACTCCAATCAGTTCTAGACAGTGACAACTCAAAGAATCCATTGGAGGAAGAACCTGAAGCATGACCAAGTAGCCTATAAAGACCAGGTACTCAAGCTCAAATTGTATTCATGATATTATTGGTTTCATTTGCAATTACTTTCTCTCTTATCATGATCCTGGTCGAGAGTATATTGTTGAAATTCAGGATGATCATTTTCAACATGAAGAACCTCAAAGGATTGAGCCCATTCCCATAGCTCGGGTACACACTCCTACCCCTATATAAAGCCTTGACATACATAAGCCTCTTGCTTTATTCCCCACAGCTGTCAAGATCTCTAACACATATGTAAAAATCCCAGAGTTAAAGGTTGAAATTCCAGATAGTTATAAGCCCCTTTCTTTACCTCCTATACCTGTGAAAGCCCTAGACAGATACAAGCCTTTGTTTTTGTCTCCTTTTCTCCATGACCTCCCTGCCAAGTATAGTAATAATCTTCCCAAGTTTGATGGAGAAAATGTGAATATCCTTGAAGAAAAACACATACAAAATTTTGAAGATTTCCTTGACCTTTATGAAGTTGAAGATTATGATGTATATATAAGGATGTTTGCCTTGTCTTTTCAAAGTAAAGTTAAGAACTGGTTTAAAAATATCCCAGCTGCAAGCATTAGCAATTTCCATCAGTTCTTGCAAGTTTTCCTAGACCGAAGGATGATCATGGAAAATATCTTTCTCATTCTAGAAGAGTATGAACATTTGAAAAGACATCCAGGGGAGACAGTACATCAGTTTTCAACAAGGTTCAATAAGGTATATCATGCAATACCTACTAATATAAGGCCACCCCCAGGATCATCTCACTTGCATTAACCACATGCCTTCAATCCTGAGATGACATTCCAATTAAGAGAAAGGAACACTCCAACACTTGAAGAAATAAAAAAGGTTGCAGTTGACGTGGAAGCTAACTTGTTGAACCGAAAGGCAAAGTTAAAAGTAGAAGAGAAAGATAGAATAGAAGAGGAATGAATGACATCTTCAAAAGTGAAACTAGATGTTCTGGCCAACACTGTAAGAGAGATGATGCAAAAGATTAGCAGGAAAGATGAGCTTGTTTTTGGAAGACCTTATGCTCCATTAGTGCCAGAGCGGACAAGGATCAATGTCCACAAACACTTTGCAACCCGGCCTCAGTATTCTGAACCACCAAAGGATTATTTCATGTATTCAATTCACAATACAGTCGAAGATGAAGCTCAAAATCAGAAGATGGAGGAAGATTCTCCTAATATGATATTCATGTTCAATGGCATTTCATCCATGGATGATTCACCCAAGATTGATTGGTACAATGATGATTATATCACATTAGATTTTTCAAAGAAATCAACCACATATGATTGGGAGGAAGAAGATCATTTGCAAACCCAATAGGACAATCAATCTGTACATGGAAATTATGACATCAATGATCAAAGTGTAGAAAATCTCAGAGTAAGTGGAAACAGTCTACCCTTATGTTTCTCTTCTTTTCAATTTTTGAGAGAAAATTGTCAGCAAGTTGTCAATAGTAGAGAGGGAGAATGTTCAGATCAACTAGGTGAAGATGCCATTGTTGATATGGAGGTTGTTCTCAACCCAGAATTGCATCCCTCGACCTACTTTGATTTTCAAATTCCAGATGAAAGCTTAAAGCCCGAGATAAATTATGAATTAATACAAAATAACTTTGTACCATTATGCTTTAATTCATTTCAGTTTTTAAAAAAGAATCTTGAGTATATGCTAAAGGATAAACTCACAGAAAATCAAGAAGTTTCAGTGGAACCAATGCAACAGTCTTTTCAATTTCTACAGGATCCAATATCTGGTGTGTTGGATGACTTGTGTTGTTAAATTCATTTTCCATCATCCAACTATGGGCTGAAAATCTGTTATGATATTGACATGATCAGGTAGTCAACTTCATTGTCTTTTTCAGCAGAAGTCACATTACAAAGCCTATCAGAGCATTTGCAGCCATGTCAAGAAGTGCATGAGGATGCAAATAGCATAACTACGGCATCAAGTCATGAAGTTGAGTTGGTTAAATTTGAATATCCTATAATAGGTCAAGTTTACCTTGATCCTATAGTCACCTATATGGATAAAGTTTTCACTGCAGAGCTCCAATCTATCTTCAGCATTACTTTTGTTCTTCAGGATTGTCGAGGTATCTGTTGTAAAGATAAATCATGTTTTCAGCAATGGTCATTACACTTTGCAGTTTTGAATCTATGGACAAAGGGTCAAGTTGTCTTTTTTATTGTGCTAATGAGAAGTCAACCAGTCCACTGGTCTTAACAACTACTTGATTGGCTTCAATGACATTTTTGTATTATTTGATTTAGCATGATTTTCAGCAGTATAGGGTAGGTAGGAGAGTGTGAATAAGCTCAACATTCCGAGCATCTCTTTTTCAGCAGTGTTTTTTTTATTCGGTCTCAGTTGAAAGATCAAAATAGGTACAGGTTGTAGAATAAGATATTGGGATCAACCCAGTGAATAAATCATCAGTCCACGTGTTTAGAATTCAGTGGTTCTTGACACCTCCTGAAAGAGCTGCCATCCCCATGTGGAGCCTCTGTTAGGGTCCTATAATTATAGGAGATCTGATGATTCAGATATCATTTGTGGGCCTCATGATGAAGTTCCTGGCTTGCTGGTCTCTCGGGTGTCTCCATTCCCCCCTCCATCCATTTTTCTCGTTCCTCCATCATCCTACTGCATTCTTCATCCACCGTTGTGCCCTCACTCCCTTGTCCTTTTGACCCATTGAGTACGTCTTTCCCGCCACTCATTCCTTCATAAACCAAACTTAGGATAAACTAAAAGCGTTAGATTAATAAAATTAAATTAGACTTATTAATAATAAATTAATTTTTAATTAATTTATTATTAATTAGATAATAGTTAGTTGCTTAACTTAGCAATTATATTAGTGTTAGATTAATCAAAGATCAATTAAAAACAATAATAAAAATATATATATTAAAAATAAACATAATAAAATAAAACATATGAAATATAATAAACATATAAATAATAAACAAATTAAAATAAATAATATAATAAAATAAATACAAATTAAAAAATAAAACATTAATAAAAACATATATTAAATAAAACAATAAACTAAACATATATTAAATAAAACAATAAACTAAACATATAAAAAATAAACAAGAAATACATATATTAAAAAACAAAAGTAGAAAACAAACAATATAAAAACAAAAAACAAAAAAACCCAAAATATAACATATCCTAAGTTCTACCCACACTTCCTGTGCATATCGGACCCCCTCTCTCACATCCCATCAATACCAAGGGGGTCCAATGAGTGGTATTGGGAGGGACACTTGTCACCTCCAGGTGAAATTGGACCCCCCCCTCCCAATACCACTTACCACCTCAGGGGGGTCCGACATACAATTTATCTCTCCAAAACCACCCTCCCCCCAAAACTCAAAACCGTCATTTTTTCCAGTTCGAGAAGTTGTTTTCCGGGAAAATGAAAATGAATTTTGAAAGTCAGAGAGAGGGTTTTCTATGTAACATGATGAAGAACAAAAACCTCTCTCATTTGTTACACAGGTGCCACAATTTGGGAGAATTGAAGCTATCTTTTAGCCTTATTTTTCAGATTTCAGATTTTTCTTGTTTCAGTTTTGATTTTGCAGGAGTTGTTTCGGCGAGTTGGAAACGAACTTGGAGAAACCAAAGGAGGTTTTTGTCCAAAAAATGCTCATATACAATAAAATCCTTTAGTTTTTTCCCAGGTTTCATCGTTTAAGAGAAACATATGTCTGAGCGTACCCCTATTTAAAGCGGATTCGACCCAGTTTTCAGTTCAGATCTTTTTGGGATTGACTTGCTATTTTCAGCCAGGAGGATCGAATTTGATCTCTTGAGCCTAAGGATTGTATTTTATTTATATTCATGTTTTTAATAGAGCAGAGTTTGGACCCTAATGGATGTAAAATCCTGTTAGGCCCTCCTGGACCTGCTTGTACCTTTGGATGTAAATCCTACACATGGATGCTATTGAATAATTACAGCAACACAGTGCCACATGACAGGATTCTTGTGTCAAATCCACTGGTGAAGTTTTCCTATATAATTTTGTCTCCCTCTGTAACTCCATTTTGTATGCTGCAATCTTAAATATTCTAAGAAGTAATAGGGCAGAACTTATTGAGAAATACACTCTATCACTTGGCTTGGGATTTTTTCTATGTTTTCCAATGAAAGTTGAATTCAAAATTCTTCATTGCTTTGTATTTAATTTGACTTCTCGGTCTTTTCCTCTCCACCATACATCAAGCCTATGAAGATCCATTCATTTGCCTAACTTGCCCAGCATTAACGGCCTGTCAAATCTTTCTCATTTGATGCTAGCTATGAATCCATTACCCAATGGACCTCTTTTCTCCTGTTCCAACCAATCATTTAAAAAATTCAAAATTTGAACCCGTTAGCTATCCTAATATTTATTCAAACAAATATATATCAAATAGAGAGATCCCTCTCTGAGTCATCGAGGGCTAGATCCTTGAATTGAAGCGATTTTGATGTTTCCTCTGTGACTGCCTTCACAGCCTTGGGAAAATTATAGAGTGCTAACAGAATGGCGACCATACTGGGGACTTTTCTCCAGTAGTGCACTTCAAGTTCCATATCTGATCACTGATGATGAATAGTGACCAGACACATGAAGGCTGAAATCTTTCACCTGGCGACTGCAATTAGCTCCAGACAGTGCCAACTCAAAGATTCCACTCGAGGAAGAACCTAAAGCATGAACAGGTAGCCTATAAAGACTAGGTACTCAAGCTCAAATTGTATTCATGATATTATTGATTTCATCTGCAATTATTGTCTCTCTTATCATGATCCTGGTCCAAAGTATATTGTTGAAATTCAGGATGATCATTTTCAACATGAAGAACCTCAAAGGATTGAGCCCATTCCCATAGATTTGGTACACACTCCTACACCTATAGAAAGCCTTAATAGACATAAGCCTCCTGCTTTATTCCCCACAACTTTGAATATCTCTAACACATATGTAAAAATTCCAAAGTTATAGGTTGAAATTCCAGATAGTTATAAGCTCCTTTCTTTACCTCCTATACCTGTGAAAGTCCCAGACATATACAAGCCTCTGTTTTTGCCTCCTTTTCTCCATGACCTCCCTGCCAATTATAGTAATAATCTTCCCAGGTTTGATGGAGATAATGTGAATATCCTTGTAGAAAAACACATCCAGAATTTTGAAGATTTCCTTGACCTTTATGAGGTTGAAGATGATGATGTATATATAAGGATGTTTGCCCTATCTTTGCAAGGTAAAGTTAAGAACTGGTTTAAAAATCTCCCAGCTGCAAGCATTAGCAATTTCCATCAGTTCTTGCAAGTTTTCCTAGACCGATGGGTGATCATGGGAAATATCCTTCTCATCCTAGAAGAGTATGAAGATTTGAAAAGATAGCCAGGGGTGACAGTACATCAGTTTTCAACAAGGTTCAATAAGGTATATCATGCAATACCTGCTGATATAAGGCCACCCCCAGGATCAGCTCACTTGCATTACCCAGATGCCTTCGATCCCAAGATGACATTCCAATTAAGAGAAAGGAACACTGCAACACTTGAAGAAATGCAAAAGGTTGCAGTTGACGTGGAAGCTAACTTGCTGAACCGAAAGGCAAAGTTAAAGGTAGAAGAGAAAGATAGAATAGAAGAGGAATGAATGACATCTTCAGAAGTGAAACTAGATGTTCTGGCCAACACTGTAAGAGAGATGATGTAGAAGATTAGCAGGAAATATGAGCTTGTTGTTCGAAGACCTTATGTTCCATTAGTGCCAAAATGAGCAAGGATCAATGTCCTTAAACACTTTGCAGCCCGACGTTAGTATTCTGAACCACCAAAGGATTATTTCATGTATTCAATTCACAATACAGTCGAAGATGAAGTTCAAAATCAGAAGATGGAGGAATCTTCTGCTGATATGATATGCATGTTCAATGGCATTTCATCCATGGATGATTCACCCAAGCTTGATTGGTACAATGATGATTATACCACATTAGATTTTTCAAAGATATTAGCCACATATGATTGGGAGGAAGAAGATCATTTGCAAACCCAGGAGGACAATCAATTTGTACATGGAAATTATGACAACAATGATCAAAGTGTAGAAAATCTCAGAGTAAGTGGAAACACTCTACCCTTAAGTTTCTCTTCTTTTCAATTTTTGAGAGAAAATTGTAAGCAAGTTGTCAATAGTAGAGAGGGAGAATGTTCTGATCAACTAGGTGAAGATGCCATTGTGGATATGGAGGCTGTTCTCAACCCATAATTGCAGCCCTCGACCTACTTTGATTTTCAAATTCAAGATGAAAGCTTAAAGCCTGAGATAAATTATGAGTTAATCCAAAATAACTTTGTACCATTATGCTTTAATTTATTTCAGTTTTTAAAAAAGAATATTGAGTATATGCTAAAGGATAAACTCACAGAAAATCAAGAATTTTCAATGGAACCAATGCAACAGTCTTTTCAATTTTTATAGGATCCAATATCTAATGTGTTGGATGACTTGTGTTGTCAAAGTCATTTTCCATCATCCATCTATGGGCTGAAAATCTGTTATGATACTGATATGATCAGGCAGTCAACTTCATTATCTTTTTCAGTAGAAGTCACATTACAAAGCCCATCAGAGCATTTGTAGCCATGTCAGAAAATGCATGAGGATGCAAATAGCATAACTACGACATCAAATCATGAAGTTGAATTTGTTAAATTTGAATATCCAGTAATAGGTCAAGTTTACCTTGATCCTATAGTCACCTATATTGAGAAATTTTTCACTGCAGAGCCCCAATCTATCTCCGGCTTTACTTTTGTTCTTCAGGATTGTAGAGGTCTCTGTTGTAAAGATAAATCATGTTTTCAACAGTGGCCATTACAATTTGCAGTTTGAATCTATGGAAAAAGGGTCAAGTTTCCTTTTTTACTATTCTAACAAGCAATCAAGCAGTCCACTGGTCTCAACAACTACTTCATTGTCTTCATTGACATTTTTGTATTATTTGACTTAGCATGATTTTCAACAGTATAAGGTAGGTAGGAGAGTGTGAATAAGCTCAACATTCCGAGCATCTCTTTTCCAACAGTGTTTTTTTTATTTGGTCTCAGTTGAAAGATCAAAACAGGTACAGGTTGCAGAATAATATTTTGGGATCAGCCCAATGAATAAAGCATTGGTCTACGTGTTCATAATTCAGTGGTTCTTGACACCTCCTGAAAGAGCTTCCATCCCCAGGTGGAGCCTATGTTAGGGTCCTATAATTATAGGAGATTTGATGATTTAGATATCATTTTTGGGTCTCATGATGAAGTTCTCGGCTTGTTAGTCTCTTGAGTGTCTCCATTTCCCCCTCCATCCATTTCGCTCGATCCTCCATCACCCTGTTGCATCCTTCATCCACCGTTGCACCCTCACTCCCTTGAACTTTTGACCAATTGAGTACATCTCGCCTGCCACTCATCCCTGCATAAACCAAACTTAGGATAAACAAAAAGTGTTATATTAATAAAATTAAATTAGACTTATTAATAATAAATTATTTTTAATTAATTAATTATTAATTAGTTAATAGTTAGTTGCTTAACTTAGCAATTATATTAGTGTTTGATTAATCAAAGATCAATTAAAAACAATAATAAAAATATATATATTAAAATTAAACATATGAAATACAATAAACATATAAATAATAAACAAATTAAAATAAATAATATAATAAAATAAATACAAATTAAAAAATAAAACATTAATAAAAACATATATTAAATAAAACAATAAACAAAACGTATAAAAAATAAACAAGAAATACATATATTAAAAAAAAAAGTAAAAAACAAACAATATGAAAACAAAAAACAAAAAAACCCAAAATACAACATATCCTAAGTTCTACCCACACTTCCCGTGCATATCGAACCCCCCCTCACGTCCCATCAATACCAAGGGGGTCTGATGAGTGGTATTGGGATGGACACTTGTCACCTCGAGGTGAAATCGAACCCCCCCTCCCAATACCACTTACCGCCTCGGGGGGGTCTGACATACCACTTATCTCTCCAAAACCGCCCTCCCCCAAAAACTCAAAAGCGACATTTTTGCTAGTTTGAGAGGTTTTTTTTTTCCAGGAAGGATTCCGGGAAAACAAAAATGAATTTTGAAAAAAAGAGAGAGGTTTTTTTCCTTAACGGGATGAATAAAAAAAACCTCTCTTAGTTTTTTCACAGGTGCCACCATTTGGGAGAATCAAAGCTATCTTTCAGCCTCATTTTTCACATTTCCGATTTTTCTTGTTTCAGTCCTGATTTTGCAGGAGCGGTTTTGGCGAGTTGAAAACGAATTTGGAGAGACCAAAGGAGGTTTTTGTCCAAAACATTCTCATATACAATAACCACCTTCAGTTGTTTCTTAGGTGTCAGCGATGAAGAGAAACATATGTCTGAGCGTACCCCTATTTTCAGCAGGTTCGGCCCAGTTTCCAGTTCAAATCTTTTTGGGATTGACTTTCTATTTTTGGCCAGGAGGATCGAATTCGATCTCCTAAGCCTAAGAATTGTATTTTATTTATATTCATGTTTTTAATAGAGCAGAGGTTGGACCCTAATGGATGTAAAATCATGTTAGGCCCTCTTGGACTTGATTGTACCTTTGGATTTAAATCCTACACAAGGATGCTATTGAATAAACTATAGCCACACAGTGCCGCATGATAGGATTCTTGTGTCAAACCCACTGGTGAAGTTTTCCTCTGTAATTTTTTCTGCCTCTGTAACTCCATTTTKTATGTTGCAATCTTAAATATTCTAAGAAGTAATAATGTAGAACTTGTTGAGAAATACACTCTGTCACTTGGCTTTGGATATTTTCTATGTTTTCCACTGAAAGTTGAATTTAGAATTCTTCATTGCTCTATATTTAATTTGACTTCTTGATCTTTTCCTCTCCATGATACATCAAGCTTATGAAGATCCAGTTATTTTCCTAACTTGCCTCGCATTAACGACTTGTCAAATCTATGTTATTTGATGCTAATTATGACTCCATTACCCAATGGACCTCTTTTCTCCTGTTCCAACCAATCATTTAAAAAATCCAAACTCCGAACCCATTAGCTAGCCTAATATATATTCAAACAAATATATATCAAACAGAGAGATCCCTCTCTAAGTCATTGAGGGATAGATCCTTGACTCAAAGCAGTTTTGATGTTGCCTCTGTGACTGCCTTCACAGCCTTGTAAAAGCGCTTCCGAAGCCTGCTTCTGCAGTTCTCGTCGGATTATCTCGTCCACGACTTCGTGTAATATTGGGCGCAAAGCACTGCAAAGATGTGTGTTTCAACAATTTATTTCTTGCACAACCGCACACTCTTATTTCTTGCACATTTCAGCTACTATTATTTCTTGCACCCTTGTAAATTGCGGGACCAAGAAATAACAATCGAGGAGCTATCCGCTCCGCCCCTCATATTCCCGTCGTCGACAATCTCGTTCAGGTCGCTTAGGTTGGTCTAGAAAATGAAATGCTAATCACTCAGACGTGGCAATCAGCTAGCCATTATAGTAAATTTTAAATATGATCAAGTAAAAGTAAAAAATTAAACATGTAAACGGATGTCTTTATAATAGTGAGGAAGTTAGTGGTTGAAATCACAACCATTGATTTATTGGGACGACTAAGAATATTCCATCAATATTTAATCTTGTCCATACAAAACTGATTAAGCACTAAAAACCTATTAAATGTGCCATTGTCAATAGGTGTACGCCTTTCGACGTAAATATATAAGTTATTTTATTGATATTTCAAACATATTTACTATATAATATATTTTATATATTTATTAAGTAATCAATAAAATAATAATAATAAAAAGAAATATTTAAATTTTTGAATGTATCTCAAAATTTTATCAATTAATTATAATATAATATCCAAAATATCAAAAAAATAATTATAACATCTCATTTATATAAATATTTTTTTTTAAAGTAAATCGTGACAATTAAAGAAAATTTAATCTATAAAATTTATAATTCAATAACAAGCAATCTTGTAATGTCTTTGAGCTTAACTCAGGAACATTACTACATGAAATACGCATAAAAATCCAAAAATTTCTTCTAAATTCTTTTCTTGTAGCTTACCAACCACAATTTATACACATAATTAACTCGCTTCTAATACCCATAATTAAATGCATCTACATATTTCTAAATGCATGTGAATGTAACTAAGAAATCATCCATAACAACATATAAAATCATTCTCATTCGTGGAGTAAAATGCACAGCCATAAGACTCATAAATAACTTGGATAATAGATAAGAACTTATCTTTAAAAGAAAGTTTGTGCAATCAACTGCTTGGGGAAGACGTTCCAACCAACTATAGACTTGTTTTTCTAGATATCAATAGAAAGTCACCCATGAGTTGGGGCTAGGAATCCACAAAATAAGGGTGACTCTAACATGCCACTCACAACTCAATACTTCACAACCCATTGGTATTCTCCTACAATACCCCAAATTTTCTCCAGCTCTCTTCCTCGACCTTCCCAACCCAAGGAATGTACCACTTCAATGCTCTTATTCCATCGGGCATCCCATTTATTTATCAGGGTCTCTCTGGCATAGGTAACGAGGAATATCTATGCTGGGAACTCACTACTAGGAAAACTACCAAGAAAACAACAACAACACTTGTTGTTACAATGAAACTCACTCATGAGTTCACTCTTTAGGCCTGACAACCTAGCTCTTCAATTTCCAACTCCAAAATGCTCCAAAAATACTCTAGCATGTTCCAAAATTTTCCCAACCTTCTTAGTCTAGATCCAATGCTCTTAACCCCTCCTCTCCTTCTTATTGTTCATGCAAAACTAAATGTAAAAAAATGTCTAATCTCCCCATACAAATTTTCTCTATTTTCCCAAGACAGCTGACTACACACTCTGCTCAATGTTGATTGTCCTTCAGACCCATGCTTCCAATAACTATGGAATGTGATTTCTACACCCAACCCCTCATAGGCATTCAATGATTGGGTTTTCATACACTCAAACATAAAATAAATGGTTGGCCCAAAAAATAACAAAATTCAGAAATATGGGTTTGGATTAATACCCACAAACCATTTATCCCTTGGGACTCTCTTAGGCATTCCCTATAAATTCCCACTTCTATTGTGGATTTATCATCCCCCATCTATGTCCATATTTCCAACATCTAGCATCACATTATTTTTATTAAAATCAGAAAATACATTTCAAATATTGCATCGTTTGGCCATATCCACATTCATATTTGCATTATATACATTAATTAAAATAGGGATTATAGTGGGGATGTTACATTCCCCCTCCCCTACAATTGTGCACCATCCTAGGTGCACAACACCATGCCAATATATATATACAAATTTACATCATAATATTTAGAAAATAAAATTATGCAATTTGTTTACTTCCCAACAACATTTCCAACCATAATCTCTCATTCTTCTCAACCCGTTGACTCAAGTAATGTACCCCCTTCACCGCCCTCAGTCCGTCGGGCTGCCTCATTATTTTATCATGGATATCATCATAGGTGACCAAGAATTATGAGATGTGGTTCCAGAACTCTAGCTTCCCAAAAATGACTTTGGCATTTTTAATTTTTATTTTTTTCAAAATTGGAAAACAATTTGCGGGTATTCCTCCCACATAGTTTCTTCATGCTCCCATGTTGCATCTTCAAGACCATAGCAGGTCCATTGAACCTTTACTATCCCTATGGCTTTGTTCCATAGCACTTTGAATTTCTGGTCCAGGATGCGTATTAGTTCCACTTGAAAATCCCCTTCGTTTTCCACTTTAATCACAGTCCAATTAATTATGTGGTTAGAGTTAGACACATATTTATTTAATAATGATAAATGAAAAAATTTATGCACTCCCATGGATACAGACAATGCTATCATGTATGCAACTTACCCTATTTTCTCTAATATTTTGAAAAGGCCACAATATCTTGCTGCCAATTTTGGGTAGAAACACAATCTTATCGAACTTATTTTCCCTTTCACTTTTAGGAAAACATGTTCATCCACTTTAAAATATCTAAAAACTATTTTCTTTTCTGTATAACTTTTCA
>JASDQU010307945.1:48741-60352 GCA_032191745.1 Picea mariana
AAAAAAAAAAAAAACACATACTTGCAAACAAGTTTGACAAATTCAGAGAAAGTAAAGGAAAAACTGTTTACTATGGAACAGAGGCAGAAAAGGAATGCACCTTTGCATTGATTCATGTACATCTCTGGGTAAGATTTATTTGCACCTTCTAGTTTCCCTTTCTGTTTCTATCAACAAAAGTACAAAACAAAAGGGATATGAACATAAGCTCAGATGTTAAGAAAAAGGCAACTACTATGTACATATATACAAAAAATAGTAATTGAATAAGATGAATAGAGTCACAAATAATTTTTTTGAGGACGCACCTTATTTTTTATTTTTTTGCACAATGTATATTTTATAATTAGAGCAGAAGATCATCTGTATGCTCACCAGAATGCTATGTGTAGAAATCAAGGATACATATATGCTTTGAAACATAGAAATATGAGTTTGCAATAAGTTTGATGTATATGTCATAATTCAAGTGCAATACCAATTGTATCGTGATCAGACCAATATGTGTCTAAGACAAACATACTGTATTGAGAAATGGGCACATTGGACCAGACATGGTCAATAAGTGCGTTTTGCAGATGGGCTGTGTTGTTTAGAAGAAACCGCAGACTGTATTTGCACATGTAGTTTTGCAATTCTTTTGTTCTCCCAGTATTTTGTAGCATGTCAATATTGAAGTCTCCTACAAGTACAATGGATCCGTTCACATGGAAATGGTCGAATGCATTGGAAATAACATTTACTATGTTGGAGAATGTTGCATGGGGAGCAACGTACAGATTTAGTATTGCAACTTATGTTCCATGGGAATTTTTTTGGCAAGCACCAGTTCAACATTCTTTTCTTCGATATGTATGTGGTCCAAAATTGGTACATGTTTTTTCACCAGTATCATCACCCCATGTGTAATGTAACTTGATATGCAATTATGATTTGGGAATTGTTTGTTCTGCATGCATAATGCATGTGTGTTTCCTGCAAGCACAAAATATCGGATTGCATTAAATCATAGTCATTCAGTATATTATCCATGTGTGCATTTAAGCTGCTTGTGTTAAGCGAGAGTATTGATACAAAATAATTTGTTTGTATGGATTGATAATCATAATGCAGTTTCCATTTTGCGGTGGTCCTCAGTCGTTCCATCTCAATATCAACTTTTTGTTTCACTCTAAAGTTATCTTTTCTCAGAGGACTTAGTAAATACAAGGAGTCTATGCTTCTGACATGGGGCAGTGTTGTATATACAAGTCCATGTATCTGAATTTCAACAATGCAACATTATCAAGTGTTAGGCCTTGTGATCTGTGGACTGTACGTGCACATGCAAGTTTAATCAGAAACTATTTGCAAATCTTCAGTCGACCTGTCTTTGTTGATGTTGATACTAGCTTTGATATTCACAAAATAGGAGTCCAATCGCTTGTAATGTTTGAATTATATAGATAAGAAAACTTGCTTTCTTGTCGCTTGCCTATATGCAGTTCATGGAACTTAATCCAAAGGAAATCTACTTTTTTTGTCTTCGTATAGCCTTTCAGTATTCCATCTGCACCATTCACCAAGCCATCATGCGAATCATAGTTACAGACATATATTTCAACTAGCATTTCTAATTTCAGTGCAAGGTGCAAAGGTAAAGTGACTGAATGTTCATGATGTTCATGACGTGGGACATTTCCATGGTTGTCTTCTTCCAAGTCAATCGAATTGATGATGATATTATTGCCAGGCATGAGCGACAGCATGTGGCTATTATGCTTTGCAACATCCTTGTTTATGTAGAACAGGTAAGGGAACATTGGATTTGTTGGTGCAGGCCGTAAGCACCTTAAATTGATATAGGTCAAGTCATCATATGTTTGGCTGTTTGTGCCCATTCTATTCAGAATTGCAATGAATGTTTCATCTATCTAGCACATTGTAGTATGCAACTCAAAGCATTTAATATTGTCTCCACAGAAGTCATGGGTCACTGTTTCCATGTTAACGATAGGTTGTTCAAATATCAAAGAATCTTGGATGGGTTGTGCCTGGTAAAGATCGCCACAGAAGATCATGTCAATGTTTCCAAAGTATTTGGTCTACACATGTTTTATGCTTCTTAGCCGGCTATCAATGGAATACAAGAAGTAACTGCCAATCAAAGATGCTTCATCTATAAAGACAATTTGGAGTTCCTCATAAAGCTTAGATAATGTATCCAACATTTCCTTTCTAAGTGGAAGAAACTGTGACTTGTTAAAAGGCATTAAAAATGCAGAGTGGACTGTTGTTCCACCAGCATTGTATGCAACTTTTCCTGTGTATGCAGCTATTAGGCCCTTTGGTTTCATAGGATCAGAGCAATTATTTGAATCATAGATTTGTATAAGCATTTGGAACAATGCTTTAGCTGTGAATGTCTTGCCTGTTCCTGCTCCGCCTGTAAGGAACACGTGCACATGACTGTTCATGTTCAACTGTTTTTTAAGGGAAATGTCCTTTACAATTGTTTGTTGTTCGCGATTCAACAGACATATTATTCTGTGGTATTCATTATTTTCAATCAGGAAAGGATGTTTTGTAACTTGAAACCCAAGGTTGATACGTTTTTCACTTTCAGCCGCTGGAGGACGAGGAAAATCCGCTTGTAAGTCATAGGACTCGGAAGGAGTTCTGGTTGTTTTTGGGTTTTTGAATGTCTCATCATGATCGCTAGGGTTTTCTAGGTCATTAAGTGCAACTTCTAGATCGCCCCATGTTGGATTAACATTGTAGGTAAATCTAGCTTCATTGATATGCACTATAGTCTCAAAGGCAACATACGCAACCTCCCATGTAGAGAAGTTATGTGTTAATGTCTCTTCGTTTTCATGGAATAGAACGTACAACAATAGTTTTTCTCTACAATAGTTTTCATAGTCACTATGTTTATTGTATTTGACAAACCTTATAACAGAGGGTTTTTTTCTTTTTGATATGGGTGTCCCATTTTTTTTGTAATGCGATACGAATTCTGCTAAGAAGATATGCCTAATAGGAGATGGACGCTGGATGTAATAATCAATAATAGAGCGACATATGATGTCCTTTGAATTGTCAGGTTCTTGTTGCAGCAAAACCGATGGTTTAATCATAAATGTGTGTTTTTCAAGTGGAGATGTGTTTATGAAGACACATTTTCTTGAACTACGAGTGAGGGGCAAAGAAAGGGCAATGTGAATTGCTTGCTGAGCAGACATTTGTTGAATATTAAGCAATGTATTGCCAAGGGTGCATATCATTTGTATGGCATCAATATGACTTCTTTCGTGTTCTTTGCGTATTTTTCTGAATGCAGATGTCATAGATTTGTCAATCTTCGTCATATACAAGGTGCAATAGGATGCTGCAACATATGCATTCAGCACGTACTGTGCATCTGTATTTGCTTTCCACATAACTGGCATGTCCTTGGAGAAACTGTTGTTCCAGATATGCGAGAGTTTTCATTTAAGGAAAAATGTTGGTTTCCTAAGCGTTATTTGTATGGCTTGGATGTACTCATCTTCTGATAGATTTATCTGTGTCAAGAAGGCATCAAAGCTCATCATTTCATGAAATCCTCCTTGTTCTAGAAATGTGAACAAGGATTTAGATTTCTAAACAATAACACTATCCTCTAAACTAACTGGCTCTATGATTCTTGTATCTCTCATTGGCGGAACAGGGAAATTGTATCTGCAATGCAAACTTTTTTGTTTTCTACAACTTCTTGTATGGTAATGTCTATGGGCTTTCACAAGGTCTGGTTCCAAATGATCTGTATTGCATGTTATGTATTTATCCACAAATTGTTCGATCTTTGAATTCTTATCAGCTCCATAGACTGGTGCACCCTCTATCCACAACAGTGCGTGGTGATGCTCATTCCCCTATTCTGGAATTCAGTCACAAAAAAGTAGTCCGATATTTTTTCGAAAAAGCATTTATTCTATGTCTATAGTATCGAGTACATGTCACCAGGTCTTTTCTTATGAGGTAGTCAATGTCGTTATTTTCCAGTGTATCGGTTTATTTTTTACGTTTCATGTTACTATGAAGGTCAGAAAAGACAACCACCAATGGATCCCAGTGATGCTATGCACTTGTAAATGTGATGAAAAATGTTGGCAGCCCCAATTGCCAGATCATTGCAATTTTTTTTTTTTGTTTTGTTGCAAATAGTTAAGAGAGGTGTGGATGTTCTCTAAATCTATGTATCCAATGTCAGATTTCAGAATTTTTTCTAGGTTTAATTTGTACTTCACATCCTTGGCGAACAACTTTCTTCCTTGTAACTGGCCTTTTCTCATTCGGACCCACATGCAGGACATAACTTGCTCTATTATTATGCACATTGTTTTGAATTTTTTTTTTGTTATGTGACAGGAGAAGTAACCGATTGAATGTAGTATCTCCCATTGGACTATTTTATGATAACTGAATCGTTATGTAATATCAGTGCCACATGGATCTCTGTAGAATAGTGTTGGAAAGTTCATTTCCTTAATGAATTTGTCCTTTAATATTCCAAGTGGACGCTGCCCCTCGCCAGGTATGATTTCGATAATTTTTTCTTGCAAGTCACGAATGCACTGTGAATCAGTGAATCCATTGTCCAATGTTTTAGCAGGTGTTTCAGTCTCCGATTCATCACTTGTATCAGAATCACTAGGATTTTCGAGAGTCTCTGCAGAGTTGCCATGTTCTTCTACGAGAAAACTGTTCCAGTTGGCATTTATACAAATGTTCTCTGCTTTGTACAAGGCCCTAGAACATAATTCCTTTAATGATTTCATAACAACATGCACACACACTTTGCCTATCTGATACACATTTTTGTATTGCAAGCGTCTTTTCAGAGCCACAACGATTGTAATTGTATTGTTAATGAACTGTGGCAACACTTTTTGCACAACATCTAGCTGAACAAGCACATTAATAATTGATCTTGTTAAGCCCATCTGGGGTCGCTTATAGCCCCAATGTCTGATTTGAGCAAATGCAATTCACAGAGAGACAAGTCTCTCCTCAAGTTCCATCAGTGCACTTACATCTTCTAGTGGTGTATTACATTTTATTCGGTCAGGGGTTGCAAACTATGGCAGTTTTCCATTTTCAAGCGATTGTTTGCATGGAAGACAAACTTTCTCACTGGAAAATGGTTTATCGTGGGTTGTCAGCCGGAGGTATTCTGCTTGCAAATCAGGCGTGAAAGACTTACTGTTTTTTGAAAAATTCAATTGTTCACAAATTACACATGCAATGGAAGGAGTGTCTTTCATTTGTTTCATGTAGGTATGTCTTGCATTTTTTTTTCATAGGGAAGTATGGGTAGAAAATGTTTCCTGTTTTTCATGTACACCACGAACTGCCACAGTTGCATGACCATTCTGGGATATGCAAGTGCACATGTTTATGTTCTGTTCTACACGAACAAATTTCTTTACATTGTCATATGTGAGTTTCTCTCTAAAAGGAAGTGTAGCAATGTATTTTTTTCTCTCGCGCATGACCTTTTTCAAGTTGTGGTAACTTACTCTACGTTTCTTGACCAAGGGCGGGATGACTTGGTGGAAATTGGATGAATTTCACTCTCACGCAGTTTCTCAGAAACTATTTTACGTTTTTTGTTCAAGGCCTCTATTTTCTTATCAGAAGTCGGACGAATTTGACGAATAATTTTTTTCAAATTGTGATAACTTACTCTACATTTTTTGTTTAAGCCCTCTATGGCCTCATCACAACTGAAATGAATTCTACGCATGTTTTTTTTGTTCAAGCCCTGCCAGCCCATATCGCAACCAAGAGAACTCTCATTTTGACTAAAAAGCATTCCACGCGTATGCAGATTCGATGCCGTTTGGGTGGCATGCACACTTAACCCTGAACTACCGATATCTCTAAGCAAAGGTTCATAATGGATATGTGTTGTATCTATTTTCAATGATAGGATGTGAATTATTCGATCGTAATTTGAATCGGTAACCCAGGAATGGACAGTGCCAGCTGGCGAGGCTGACCAAACCTGGATCTTCACCCTGAATACCATAGACATCCATTGCAAACAAAATCTGCAACCCTCCATATTCCCTTCTTCCTATGGAAGCGCCATGTTCACAAGGTATTCTTGCCAACTTCCAACTGTCGGCATATTTTCCACGAGATATGGGAAAAGGTGCTAATGCAAGTACCTAAAAGCCTATTCACTGCTGCCTATAATCTCATTGCAGAAGGACTGTACAGTGTAAAGACACAGCGACTGAACATCGAAGTCGGCTGCTACCAAACAACAAATTGAATTAAACAGACTATCTCCACATCTAGACACAACATTTGTTTCCAACTGTAAACCATAGCAATCTATGCCATCCAAAATCTGTTTCCATTGCGATTGAAGGTCTTTGCAAATAATGAACAAGTAGATACGAGGACCTTCTATATTGCATATGGAAATTTTTCTGTACAACAGTGGTTCATAATGGCCACTGAGGGCATTGACATCATGGAACAAGATGCAATATGGGTTGTCAGATGCAGTTTTTTTGAATAGTAGATATCTTGTTTTTCTTGTCAATGACCATATGCCATCTGATATATTTAGCCAGTTAGACAGCCACCGAATACAAAATGTTTCTCCCCAAAGTCCCCTCTGATGTGTAGGCAGAACTGGAGATGCAGACAACCACATATTTGAAAAATACGTAGCCACATCATGTATTCCATGCAATTGTCGAAGAAAATCAGATTCCAGTTCGTATTCATAGGACTGCAAAGCCTCAACATCGCCATTTTTAAATAGGCAAAAAAAATATTCTATCAATCCATTGCGCAACTCGGTTGACGAATACCAGAAATGCAATAGAACCTGTAATGTATCAAAAATGCAATCCCCAATAGTATACAAGAATGCATCCAATCTAAAAAGGCCATTCCTATGCAAAATCACGTCAATGTTGTCATGTACAATGGACTGTGTATCTTTTTCATATGACTCAACATCTATTACCTCTTTCATCTTTTCAACTGTCATTTTGAAGCTATTTGCTAGCTACTTTCAGTTTCTATCAAAACAAAGAAAAACACAGGCAAAAAATAAAAAACTATCAAAATAAAAAAGAAAAGAAAAATAGCGCACCAATCCCCGTATGTATCTTTAAACCTTCTTCTTCTCAACTTGAATCCCCCTAGTTCCCATAGTAGATGAGAAGAAAACATACCAACTCTGGAAACTAAACCAAACAGAAGAAAGACCGCAAAAAAATAAAACCATAACTTAACTCAGCAAAAAGAAAACAGGCAGACGCAGTTTTCTGGCCCACAGAGTAGAAGCATACATTGCGTCTACACCTCGCCCGATGGTTCCATCTTTTGATAGCTCCCAACCACTTTTTGTAAACGCCTCTGCATTGCAATTTTCGGAAAAACTATGGACGTGACATCCGCCATATGAAGACGCATTGTTTCCAGGAACAAAAACTAAGAGCACAGACAAAAATGGTCTGGAACAGAATATTGAAAATCACCAAGAACAGGGAAACTTACCCGTCAACAAAGGATGAGAAGACCTCAACTCCCAAAAAAATGCAAACCGCAACAACAGGTCCAACAATTTGCAAAGTTGAAGAACAATAAACCAGCGAACAACCATGAAGAGTTTGAACTACAAGTGCAGGACCTCAACTTTGCAAAATTGAATGAAATAAGAACTAGAATTATCGAACGAAACAACAAGCAAGGATGGAGCACAAGAGTAGGGATGCTGGCCATGAACAAAACTGTATTGCAAGGCATATGTACAATAAACATTTAAGACTGGCAGAGCTCTTAGGTAAACAATTAAGACAGTAAGGACCATCGAAGGGCGTAGGCCTGTGCAAGCATTTAAGAAAAGATGCAACGTGGTAGGACTGTTCTCTCGAAGCACACAACAATAAAGCATAAATCAGACATAGCAATATCGTGGAGAATGTATTCAACCCAACAGAAAATGCTAAGGGGAAACATTCGAACTAATGTTAGCATTAATCCACGTTTCACGAATGCATAACAAAATTTATTATTCAAAAAGACCATATACTACCAAATACTTTGGAAATGCAAACATATTTTACATTGGGAATAATGAAGGCGACAATAAGACCTCCAATCCATTGTCCAATCAGATCTTGACAAACATGATACTTTTTATTATATAAAAATTGATATTTTCACTTTCCTTGTTCCAACAATAGACAATAGCGAAATATTTCTGGTCAACGCACAAACTAATGCCACGTCAACAATTTATCGATCGCTAGAATCCCTCTATGCCTACGACATGGACTAATAAGAGAAACCTTTTTCCAAGTAAAATTCATTGTTCTTTTTTAAAGAGACTTAATTACTATCTATCTAGTATAGCATGCTATATATAGAGTATGGTCGTGCATTATTTAATATGGAAACCTTTTTTCAAGGGTAAGATTTGTTGTTCTTATTTAAAGAGACTTAATTACTATTTATCCAATATAGCATGATATACTTTTGCTATACTTAATGTCGTACAGATTGATGGAAAAGTAATTTAATTTGACAATATATTATATAACTCATAAGTAATTAAAATGCTTATAAAGGATGTTTTATGTCATTTGAGTTTGGATTATTTTTTCATGACAAGCATTTTAAATAAATTGGTTTTTAGGGCAAATGTTTATGTTGAGGTCAATTGGATTTAATTGGGATGGTTGGGAAGAATGATTGTTATCCTCTTTATCACCAAGTGATTTGTTGAACTCTTAACAAACATATTATTGTAATGGTTTGAAGGTTTATTATTAGTCCTTGGCCAAGGGAATATAGCAACGAGTTTGCTATTGATTTGACATTAATTTGCCTTGTATTTTAAATTTATGTCTATAGTGTAATGTTTAACTTAATAAAACAAATATATATTTTTAAATATAATAAAAATATTTGTTTTTCTCATTGGTTGATATATTCCAAGTCTTATTGCTCTGCCTTCACATATTTCAATATTTGAAATTAATTACATAGTCAATAAACTTGGTTATAAGTACCTAGTACCTTTTATATAAAAAATTAAGAAAAAATGTAAAAATGCCACGTGTTCTCTCATTATTACTATCAATTTATTTCATTATTATTGCATTTCAATAAACTTGGTTATAAGTACCTAGTGCCTTTTATATCAAAAATTAAGAAAAAAAAGTAAAAATGCCATGTGTTATCTCATTATTACTATCCATTTATTTCATTATTATTGCATTTATGGTTTTCTCTTATCATTAATACAAAGTGTACTCCTACTAGATTAATACAAAATGATATACATATAATTATGTATGATGACATATGTGTAATTTCTTTTTAATAGTAATTTTGAATTTCTTTTTAAATGAAAATAAATTAGTAAAAATATAGTTAAAAATGAAAAACAAAATGATATAGACAACTTATATATATCTTTCCCTTTTAATAATGATTTTTAATTTTTCTGTAATAAAGACAAATAATAATTATAGCAAATTGACAATGGTTTTATAGTAAATTGAGAATTGTTGGAACTCTATAGTTCAATGATTCCATCTAAGTACACTTTATTTCCAAATTTACTTGGTAGGGACTAAGCTGCCACTCCGTCCTTGTTAACTTTGAAAGTAAATGTGCCTTAACATAAGGCAAAACCACTTTAAAGTTCTACTCTAAAAACTTCCTTATTTATAGGAGTTCTAGGGTCTTTCTCACATATCAAAATGTCTTTTCAACCCGCCATTTATTGTACCGATTATTTATGAAACTAACATTCATGTCACATTTTTGATGTTGCAGATTCTAAGCACGAGTGGCAAGAGTGTTAATAACCCCTATTTTTTTTGGAGGTGATGATCAGGGATCAAATTTGAAGGGAATGATTATATTTCAAACTGAAGGGCTAACTTTATTGTAACCCTTCTAAATTGACATGTTAAAATAAATTATTCTTTTCATATGAAAATGAAAAAACAATTAAAATTTCACCCATAAAATAATTATTTTATAACCCATTCATTATAAAAAAAAATTAACTCTTAACTTATTATTCTCCAAACATAACATATTAATTAAAAATTCAAAGAATTTGGCACAACTTCAATTTTTGTTAATTAAATACATATAATGGATTACTCAAAAATATTGGAGATTACAAAATTGAATGAAATATCATGATACTTTAACTTGTACCATCTAATGAAAGAGGTCGCCGTGCCTTCATTCCTCTCTAAGTTTCATAAATTGCGTTCCAATCTACCTCGTGCAATTCCTAAGGTGCTGATAAAGACAAAAACATTAAAGTGTCTAACGTTTCTAGACCAAGTCTAGATCTATCATCATTTTTTATATGATTCAACTTAGAAAATCCTCTTTCACAACTAGCAGTGCTAGCAGGAAGAGTAAGAACAATTTGCCACAATTTCATTAAATTTGGGTAAGACTCACACCACTCAGGTTCTCCTCCACATTGTTCCCATGTTGCAACCATGCTTTTCCTTGGATATGCCTGATGTAGAGTAATAGTAAAGCTTTCCATTTCACCTTCACATTTTTCTGTATCAATTATTGGTGAGTCTCCAATATCAAATTTTTCACATAGTCGTCTCAACCATCGTTTTGTTTCAGAGTCTCTTTCATTCTCTTCTTCAAAGTAAGAACGAGGACTGAATAATTTTGCTGCATTGAATACTGGAAAATCTGTAAACCTGTCATTGAGACAATCAATCAACTTTTGGACAAATGCTTTACCCAAGTGAACACAATCTTCCATAGTACCTGACCCAAGTGAATTAGGTATAGGTTCAAATCTTAACATATGCACATGTGAAGCACCTGTATTATCAATAAACTCCAATTTTCCATGTTCTAATTTCTTAAAAAATATGAAACATGTTGAGAACCTTCTCCAAACATATCTCACAAGAATCTTCTACGAAGAAGTTCAATAAGAACATCTAATTGCATACCAATAGATGTTATATCAATATGTTCCTCTTGAAATCGTTGACTTAACTTATTTAGTTCAGTTAGAACATCTGCCAGCAAATGAATACAAAACTGAACTTGAAATATTTTTCCCATTTCATACATCTTTTTGTTATCATGTTTCCATTCTTGTAATAATGCCAACATAATTTTGACAAGCTTGTTCATCACCTGTCCCCTAGAAAGCCATCGGATTTGATGAATTTGAAGTACCTGTAACTTATCAATTTGAAATAAGTCCATTAAACTTTTGAGTTCTCCATGCCTCTTTGCAGATTTTCCCAACCAATAATATACTTTATTGGCCAACTTATCGATATAATTAAATTCAGGAAAATAATTTGCAGCATCAGTTATAGCTAGTGCCTCACGATGTGCTACACAATGAATGCATAAAAAATGAGGCACTTCACGAAGCAACTTGGTAGCCAAACCTTCATGAATACCCCTCATAGATGAAGCTCCATATGAACCAAATCCCACCATTTTATGTTTTGATAAATCCATTTCAGTTAATAATCCTGACAGGGATTCATACATTGATTGTGCAGTACTGTCTTTGATTTTCAGAAGACGAATAAATTTT
>JASDQU010307946.1:12724-30086 GCA_032191745.1 Picea mariana
AACCTTTATTCATAAATAGACAAACAAAGAAATTCAAACATGCATCTTATATATGAATTAGTGGGTTAGAGGTTATACTAAAATATAATCAAAACTGAATATTTGAACACTTCATATGGAGGGATGGGAAAAGTACTTATTTTCTTATTAAGCTCACAAAAGTAACTTAGAATGGTGAGATCGGCCACTACTCCTCAAACCTAGTCTTGGGCTCCTCTTCAACTGTGCACCAACTGCTTCCACTTATGCTTCTCCTCACAAAATGGTTGCAAAAGATTGGGGAAAGGGGAATACAAAAAAGGGAAGAGTTTCTTTGCTATTATTTTCCTCTTCTCAAATGGGATCCCTACCTCTTCTTTTATAGGTTAGAAGAGGGTAGTTATTTGGTTGAGTGACCGGCTATGGGTGGTCAAACAGTTTAGGCAATTACCCGAAAATCTATATTTCGTCTACAACTTTCTATTTTTTGTGCTTTTGTCAGTATACACGGGTTGTAGTGGGTCAGATAGCATATACACACATGCAACAGTGGTGAAGGGCGCGCATGCCTTAAAAAGGATGGTTTTTAGAAGATTTGTTCAGCAGTGGCTTGGAAAAAATGGCAAGTGAGATGGCATGATGCCAGGTATGCATGTATGGTGAAAATTAGGGTTATAACAGATGCCCCCTAATGTGTGAGGTGAGAAGAGCATCTGATGACCGGAATACATTACCAATCTTCACTAACGTACAAAGAAAGTGAGCCCAGGGACCAGAGTTCGGGAGGTGCCATCTACAAAATAACAATTGTCTCGACGAGGTGGGCATACCCATGCTCGAAATGAAATAAAATCATGGTTGCCAATCAAATACACTGCAGATCCATGTCATATAACTATATAAAGTGTATCCATGAAAAATACATAGCATATCTACATCTCGAAATCAAAAAGATATACATGTAGAGTATCCATCTTCAATAATCAAATGATGCGTGATGGCTAGAGATGAGGCCTTCAGAGCTCAAGCAACAACTTTAAAATATTCATAACTCGGGTAGGAGTGTAATATGGGTGTACGACTTCACTACCCAGAGGTCTTCGATAGCTCGTCATGAATATACCAGAGGATCTTGATGATCAGGCTTAGGAATTCAGTGATTTTGAACAAAGACTTGATTGGTATTTTGGGATGGTCGAGCATCAAGTCAAGAGACAAATTGTAGAAGGGCCAACTCAAGATTTGTAAAAAATTCCCTTGGACAACAACACGACAAATGATGAGACTTGGGCAACATGGTATTGATATAAGTTCATGATGCAGGAGGCAACACAAACTCTCCATATGTTTGGAAGAATAACCAAATGGAGGAGGACACATCTCTATGTAGTGAGAACAACTTCCTAAGGTCATATTAAATCCCAGAGCTTGACAAACAAACAGAAGGATGTGCTTTGTCCAAGGCTGACTCATTGTGCTGCCAAAAAAGAAAATACTTTTCCCTTCCTCTTTTTGGGGTATATTTGATTTTTTTTTGTCTTTTTCAATAATTTTTGGGAATCTTGAAAAAGAATAAAAGAATGATACATTACAAAGGATGAATGAGTGTCGAAAACATATACTAGTTCTAAGCACAAGGAACACATTGCTTTTCAGAGCAAGAAAACATATGCAGGAAAAGGACACTTAGGAAAATACCTCCATGGGTCAAGGTGTCAATATGTAGAGGAAAAAAGTGTTAGAAGGCTTTCATATAAGGTATGCTTCAAATGGTTCAGTTGAGGGAAAAATGGATCCAACATTAGGCAAAACATGTAGGAATGAAAATGTGATTAACAAGACATAATGATAACGTCCTTCGATGTAATTTTAAGGATCCTAGAGAAGGTAAGCTTGACGGTTTTTCATTTTTAGAGAGTCTGAAAAAACATAAAAGGAGACTCCACTGGGGTACCTTTTTCGAAGGTAGTCTAGTCGGTTTGAAAAAGGGGTAAACTAGCACCAAAAATACGTCTATTCAAAACTATTTTAATGAGTGTGATAAAGACAAGATCACTTGGAAATTTTTTCATATTTAAGGAGTCTGAAAAAATCTTAACTATGGACTCTATATAAGATGTTATTCTGTACCATTTTAATGAGTGTGAAGGAACAAGGTCACTTGGTGATCTTTTCAATTTTAGGGATTATGAAAAGAGCTTAACTATGGACTCCATGGGGGTTCCTTTTTCGTAAATTTAGTCCCTCAGGTTCGAAAAAGGGTTAAAATCATACCTGAGAATACTCTTCTAGGGAACTGAAGCTCCTAGAGAATACCTTTGTTTGTACAGTTGACCATCCGGACCAAAAAAGGGGTAAAATACCATCGGACAGATGTGCCTTCAAATTTCAGTTTAGCGAACGTGAATAACGTGAAGGGCAATAAGATCGCTCGACAATCTTTTCATATTTAGAGGGTCTGAAAAGGGCTTAAAAGAAGACCCGTTGTGTTTTGGGAGTCTCTAAGTTGATTTCAAGAGTGATAATGAATCATGCAAATGAGGGTCATACTTGTAATCAGGAAGAACTAATAAGGACTCCCAAGCCTATAGTTGTTAGTGATGGCATGGATACCAAAAATGCAACTAGGATCTAGCTAGGGCATCCATGAAAGGGGGAGGCTCTACCACTAAATTACGACACTTATAAAGAAACAATGATGGTTCTGTGTCGCAACTCAGTGGGGTTGATCCTATGGAAAAGTGACAAAGACAATGAGATACAGAAAGTGGAGGTGGAATCCTAACTTAGTTGCAACAAGTTGGAAAAATGACTTTTTACCAAAGGACCTTAAAAATGACCCAAAACTCCAAAACATTTCCCAATACCCAAAGAAACACTTATATTAAAATTCCCTAAGAAACTCTTGAACCATATTACATGATTTTCAAGTTAGAAAAAACGACAAAGGGGTCCAAAAAATGACAAAAAGGAAGTCTATAAATAGAAGCTGGCAACTCATTATTACCATTGCTAATTGAGAAATTGACTAAAAAGCCAAAAACACCCCTTTGTCAAAAGATTTGATTCCATGAGCTTCAGTGGCCGAAATGAACTTCTACTTGGACCAACTAAGTACATACTAGCCCCTCTTGCATTTCAATTATTCGTTAGTTCATTTCTTTTATTTTTTTTTTTGGGGGGGGATCTGACCTTTAAAAAGGTCGGCCCTACATATACACGGGCTGTCCTATGACAGCCAACATATGCCCACGTGCAGAGGAAATACTACACACAAGCATATGCGATTGTGTATACTACAACCCGCGTATACCCTCCAACATGTTGAAAAATTTAAAAGATGCAAGAGTTAACCCCCCCTGAACTTGTCAAATGCAGGATGTATGTTCATTGGAGGGAGAGGGAGCATGAGGACATTGATAATTTGGTCGGAGAGGACCCTGATGCTACTGTCGCATTGGCGCAGTGTGGTTTTCTGAAATTCTTCCAGTGTCCATTTATGTGGGAACAACCTAATTTGTTGAATTCCTTGATAGATTACTGGCACCCGGACACAGAGGCATTCATGCTTGAGGGAAAATCATTAACTCCAACAACTGAAGATATCTATTTTCTGAATGGCCTCTCAAGGAGAGGGGAACCAGTCAACTTTCACACGTTTTCCTCTGGGCCTCACAACATAAAGGAGTTGATTGGAAACCATTGTGAGGCTGGCACAGACAAAGTGGGCACACAGGGGCCGATAAACAAGATTTTTAACCTATCACTGAAAGTGATAGTTCTAATCATTGGGCGGATCACTGGATCTGCATCTTTACATTAGGATTCCTGGGCACACATGAATTGTGTGGTTTAGTTCTTAAATGCGCAAATTTTTGACTGGAGTACCACCTTACTAGACTTCATGAAGAGGTAGCTGACATAGTGTCGTATGCGGAGACACATAAACTTTGGGTTCGGGACTATTTTGTGTTCCTTTTTCTTTGAGAGGGTACCAAGTCTCAGCCCTAGAGAGATGATACGAGGGCATGATCCCTCTCTCCCAGTGTTATGTAGATGGGTGGTGTTTTTTCCATGAAAGGGTGGGGGGAGGACTATTGAGGCCTTCGACGACAAGTTTTTTGCTTGGTGGGCACGACAGATTCCGGCCATAGAGGACTACCCCTATGCCGGGATCAACTATTCTAGAGATCCTGACATGCCTATACCCCCAAAGAGGAGCAAGGAGAGATGGGTAAGTTTTCTTTTTGTTTTCAAAGTTATTTATTTTTTATGGTTTTTCATATATATCATGTTTTTTGTATACCAGAGTATCTGACATGTATGTATCTGTTATGTGCATATGTGGGGTCGATGCGTCCAACAGAATTCGTGAGGACTAGGCGGCATCCTCAACCAGAGGCGGGACCATCCACAACTGGTGGACCAGCAGCAGCAGGGGGACCTCCATCCGGAGAGGCTGAGAGAGTTTTGAGGTGGGTGGAGCGGAACCTCACCGCTCTTACTCGTACAGTCCCTATGGCAGAGATCGAGGATCTCCCACCATATATGTAGACTCATGTTGTTGGGGTACCACAGACGTGGTCTAGCTCTTTCAGTGTTTGGCCAACGTTGTTGTTCACTACAACAAGGCCAACAGGCCTCGCCCTTAGTTAGGCTAGACTTCTTATGTGCCGAGGGAAACTTTTGTTTATTTTTGAGGGCATAAGCTCCATGACTCTTTACTCGACACCTATTTTTTGAGGCACTCATGCCCACCTATGTACTCTGATACTTTGCGATAGATATATGTGTTTTTACATATTTTTGTGTATTATGGATTTCATTTATTTACAAATGTATTTACATGTGTGTGTGTGTGTGTGTGTGTGTGTGTGTTTTCTTACATGTGTGCAATATGCCAATCTAATATATGATTAGCTAGAGTATCTGCGATTTGATTCAATCTCCTAGGAACATGGATATACGTAATGTAATCAAAGCTTTGTTCTAAGATATGTACCCTAAGGAATCATCAGTGCAGAGTAGGATCATAAACATGGTAAACTCCATTTAATTGAGACACAACCAGCTGAGAGTCTAAGTAGACTCGGAGGTGAGAGATACCACGTGACAAAGAATCACGAAGCAATTCTAAGACTTCGCTATATTCGACAACATTGTTTGTGGCGTCACCTAAACAAATACCTCCTGAAGATAGCAACTGGCCTTGAAGTGTGAAAATCACCCAAGTTGTGGAAGCAAGCCTCTGAGTGTGCCAGCTAGCACTGTCCACGAACCCAATGAACACCTCTGATTCACTTGACATCTTCCACAATGAAAACTATGACATCAAAAATGACACGTCCAAAAAACCAAAAAGACAAAAACTAAAAAAGAAAATGTATAAGAACTATACATATGTACAAGAAGTCACCCGAGGCGACTTACCTACGAGTAATACATCTTGAGGTAGATCCCATTTCTAGGCTCCGCCAAAGCATTTCCCTCAAATTCCACCAGACGATAAGCGCCCTTATTTAGAACCTCTTTTACTATGAAAGGTCTGAAACACATGGGTTTGAACTTGCTTGCCCCTAGGGGGTCCTTATCTTGGTCATAGACTAGGACAAGGTCACTTTCAGATAAAATATAAGGATGAATGAACCAATCATATTGACACTTAAATTTTTTCTTGTGAGCCTCATTATCCAAGGCCGCATCATGATGCTACTCATTGAGTTTCTCAAGGTATAATAAATTCTCTTCAAGCGGTGAAGTGTCTGGCAATAACTGTACTAAAAAATTTAGAGACGGGATCTGGCACTCTATGGGAAAGACTGCTTGTAGCCCGTAAACGAGCTGAAAAGGTGAGAAATCGATTGCAGTCTTAACAGACATTTGGTAGGCCCATAATGCTGAGTATAACATCAAATGCCAATTAGACTTGACCGAATTGATCATTCCTTGTAGAATGGTCTTAAGAGATTTATTTACAGCTTCCACTTGACCATTCTCTTGTGGGTAGTAGGATGATGAATGTTCTTTCCTCAACCCAAGCTTTGATGTTAACTCAGACATCAATTTATTCTGAAAGTGACTTCCATGGTCAGTGATAATATCTCTTAGGATGCCGAACCTTGCTATAATCTGGTTAAACAAAAAGAGAGATGCGGTCTCTCCATCATCTTTGAACGTTGGCATAGCTTCGACCCACTTGGTGAAGTAGTCTACTTCTACGATGATATAGCGGTGTTGCCTTGATGAAGAGGGGTTGCATGTAGTGTAATCAATCCCCCACTTAGTGAAGGTACCAACGATAATGATTGGAAACATGGGAGAGGGGTGTTCCCTCATATTCCGATACAATATCTGACACTGGTGGTACTTCTTGACTGATTCAACGCAATCTTTGATTAATGTCGGCCAAAAGTAACCGGCTCGTAGAATCTTTTGGGTTGTTTCCAACCCAGAAAAATGACCACCACATGCTCCAGTGTGGCAATCATTAAGAATGATTTCTTCTCCTTCACGAGTGAGATATCTGCGAAGGATGCAATCCACACCTCAATGATACAAAATTTCCTTGAGTATGAGATAATTCTTGTCCTGATGGTGTATACGGTGATGCTCATCACGAGAATCATAGGAGGGGCACTTCAAAGTCTGGAGATATACAAGTACATATCCATACTATGGATTCGAAGACGCGATCAAAAACATGTCTCCTTTAATAAGTGACTCTTCAGGCATAACATCACCTGAATCGACCAGAAGTTCTGAGATGGGTTCCTCAAAGACCAGTGAATTTTTGGATTTCACTGAAACAAAATCTAAGTCAAATTACTGAATGAAAACTATCCATCTACTGATCTTTCTGCCAGTTACTCATCATGTCAACATGTACTAAAATGGATTCACAACAAAAATGATGGTGGTCTTGCGAAACAAGATGTAATGATAGAACCGTTGGACAACATGAATTGTGGTCAACGCAAGTTTTTCAATGTGGGAATAATTGAGTTCTGGTCCAACTAGGCCTCGACTTAGGTAATAAATCACATATTCTGAGAGAAAATGATCCTTCTGAACCAAGACCATACGTCTGGTCGACTCTTCCACCTCGAAGTATAATAAGAAATCCTTATTATAATTAGGTGGCCAAAGCAGAGGGGTAGTCGTGAGGGCGCGTTTCAACGCTTCAAAAGAATGTTGAGCGGCTTCATCTCAATGAAAAGGAATGTCCTTCATCAGTAAACGCATAAATCCTTTTGTGACCTCGGCATAGTTTGTGATGAAACGCCGTAAAAAGTTCTCTTTTCCCTGTAAAATTTGAAGCTGAAGGATTGTACGTGGAGGAGGCAGCTGAATTATTGCCTCAACTTTGAGAGGATCGACCATGATCCTTGCTGTCAAAAATATGAAACCTAGCAGATGACCTGACATCACACAAAAACTGCATTTTTTTGGATTCAAGCGAATCCGGTAGTAGCGACATCACTCAAAGATAAGTCGGAGGTGCATGGGATGGTCAGCTTGCTTACAAGATCATGATGCTAAATAATCAAGGTAAGCCTCGACTATATGTTTGATATAGTGGAAAGAAAAATCCATGGCCCGCTGAAAGGTAGCTCCAACATTTTTTAGACCAAAAGGCATCTTCTGATAAGCGAATGTACCCCATGGGAAAATGAAAGTGGTTTTGTGTTGGTCTTCGGGTTTGATCTGTATTTGATTGTATCCCAAAAACCCATCCATGAAAGAAAAGGCCTCACAACCTATGCATTCATTGACTATCTGGTCAATAAATGGTGTGGGGAAATTATCCTTTGGATAGGCCTTGTTCAAATCACGGAAGTTCATACATACGTGAATCGTACCGTATTTTTTGCTGACCAGCAAGGGATTTGACACCAATTGAGTCAAATGAATGGGGTAGATAAAACCTTCTTTGAGAACTTTCTCTACTTCAGCCTTAATAGTTGCTTCTTTCTTAGGATTGACTGGATAAAGCTTCTGCCGGGCTGGCTTAGCGTCAGGATAAGTCATGATTTCATGTTTGATGATTCTTGGATCAATGCCTGGAATTTCCTCATAAGACCAGGCAAAAACATCACAAAACTCTTTAAATAAATCTGTGTATATTTGAATCTCCTCAAGGGAACAATTAGCTCCAATGAGAATATTCTCTACGATGCCAAGTATTCAGGAGATATCAATAGGTATCGTTTCAGCGATGGTTTCCATATTACCCTCGGTGTAAACAACGTGTGCAGCCAAGGGATTGATAGGACAAGACCTATCTCCAGTCATAGTCAAAGTGAATTCTCCTTCTTCAATTCTTCTTAACTTTGGGAGGAAATAAGATCTGTTATGGAGATCATCCAAGGGTCTATCCAGACTAGTCATTTCTCCAATAATCACTTCATCTGAAGGCAAGACTAAGTCTAAATAATCAGTGTCAGTAAGGGAACCTCGAGCCTAAGTAGGCTCGAGAATCGGATCTAACTCATGTACTGGAGTCGGATCGGGGTCGATGGAAGCTTGTTGGACTATTGAGTACACAAATTTTTCCACAGACAAGGGCATGGCCATACCATGGTGCCTTGTCCCTTCCATCGTGGCTTATGGGAAAGGAAGATCCCACAAATCGTTGAAGTAAGTTGTACAAAACGATGAGACTTGAAAAATATCAACCTTAGGTTGGTCTGAAATGAACTTAACATCGTCGGAAGGAGGTGGGTAATCAGAAGTACCCATCAAAGGTGGGCATAAACCAACCTCTATGTTGACGATGACAGGTTGAGGGTTATCAATCATCAGGACCGTGGATGCCCCCGATGAAGGGTCAGGACGGGAGAAAGACAACTGATCAATGGTCATGATCCGACCCTCATGTGGAAACAACAAGACCTGAAAAACTGTAGCAACCACTACTTGCATAGCATAGGTCCAACTCCTTCCTAACAATATATTGTAGTCAAGAGATGCATTGGCCACTTCAACCTCGACACACACATTCTTCCCCCCCAAATGCACGGGAAAACAGGGGATGATACCATGTGGTCAGAATGAATGATCATCGAAAGTGGTAATAAGAGTCAATGAATGAGACAAAACGGGTTGGCCAATGGCCTTCCAACATGCCAACAACATGACCCATGTCGAAGCGCCCTCATCAACCACCATGCAGAAAATGTTCTGGGTAAATTTTTTTGTGGTGTAAGCCACTACTATCTGAAATGCCACATGGTAAGGGAGACAAGGTTTTAAGTTGGTCGTATCAAGCATGATCGTACCTGGATTATAAGTCTCAGCAGATCCTAGGGCAGCTAACATAGCCTTTCTTTGGGAAGGGAAACTATAGAGGACCTTCAAAGTAGACATTGCACAAGGGGTTTGAGACAAATCCTCCACCACAAAGTAGTTATGGGCAGCCCTTGCATTTGGATTATGAGAAGCTTTCTTGAATGCACCTTTTGGAATGTGTGTCATGGTTTCTCCCAATGTATTCTCGATCTGGAGAGGAAGACGTGGGTTTTTGGCTTCTTTACTCTTCTCAGAGGTGTTTGGAATTCCGTAATCATGTGCTCTAATTGATATATAGGCATCACCTTTCATCATATACACATTTGCAGATGAAGAATTACTTGAAGATGGAGGGGGTCCTTGACTACCCCTACGAGCCGAGGGCACTGGTGAGTTGGGTGGTCTTTCGTGCATAGGTTACATATATACTTTGAATTCTTCTTTTTAGTGTTTCCCCCGCCAACATTATAGGTATCTTTCTTATCCCCCTTACCCTTCTTTCGTTGTTTCTTATTTCCTTTAGGCTGCTGGGTGGATTTTGGGTTGGTCGATTGCACACTGTGTACATCTGACATTTGGGTAGGGGGGGTAGCTGGACCAGTGATCTAGCTAGCTGCATTCTGCTGTATCAACAACTGGTGCAATTATTTTGACAGTTGTTCAACATGCTTCATTTGTGTTGAACCAACAATACCATCGACATGTGGTCCAACTCTCTGTCTGGTTTTGTCAAATATTGACCGCGATGCATTTGGAAAAATTTACTAAAGTAAACTAGACTTAGAGTAAATCAGCTCTAGATGTTGAGCTCTCATTATTGCATCTTCTTCGGAAAACACTCCCAACATTGTGACGTATTTGGATAACTGGGGTACCAAAGACTTAAGGAACCACTCCATTAGGAATGCTAGTGGGACTGACACTTTTATCAAACTCTTCTGATGTTTCCATTCTTGGATGTGATTGGAGATATGGTCTGACTTTGTCTGCTCAAAGTTGGCTAGCAATTAGGTGTCAGCATCGTATCTCATAGGTAATTGGAAATGGTTTAAGAAATCCATTTCCAATTCACCGAAGGAAGAGTATCTCGAGTAGTCGAGCTCAATGTACCATTTCGCAAAACTCCCTATAAGAGTGCATTGAAACAAATGCAACTGGACGGAGTCGTCTTTCAATGAATTGGATGAGCACCAAAGATGGAAGGTAGTCACATGATCATCTGGATATTCGTTAGGCTTGGCCTCAAACTTTAGGATGTCCGAAGGAAAATTGGTCGGCATAGGAGGCCAACGCGGATCGTGAAAAATGGGGTCATTCAATAACCTTGTCAAGTTTGGAAAGTGCAGAGTTTCTAGAAACGATATTTTGGGCTATTGATTGTGACCAGGGAAAAAGGGTTCTGGAGTTTGGCTGGCACCAGGTTGCCAAAAAAAGATAGGTTGCTAGCCATGGTTATGGTAATAACCATGACCTTGACCAATGTATATATTATGCACTTGTTGATATGTCATCGACTGACTCCCGTAATAGGACATGAAGGGTTGGGCTTGCATCACATTCCAAGGATTTTGGGAAGGGTTGCCCCCTGTCGATCCGCTGGGCATAGGTGTTGATCCTTGCCCAGGGTTCCATTGGCTATGGAAGGGGTTGCCCTCGATTGGAATCCTTGAAAAGGGAACTAATCCTTGCCATGGATTCCATGGTCCTTATGAGGAAGTAATTCCTAACTTTTCCCCCTGTGTATGAATAGTACCTTGTACAGGATTTTGTTTTCCATAACCGAGGTTGCCCTCGGCTGAGAAGGGAGTCGACGAGAAATAATTGTTACCAAACACATCGAACAAAGAGAATGGTGTTAAACCAGCCAACATGTTATAAGAAGGAAGTCCTTGACTACCTGCTCCAGATGAACTAAAATTTTTGTTCGGCCCGGTAGGATGTTGGTGAGCACCGCTGAGCGAAGGGGATGATGGAGGTATATGACCCCCTCCATAAGGGAAAGCATTATAAGAAGTTGAAGTTCCCCCCATGGATCCTTGTAGAGGAGTGTTGGAGCTCCTTTCCCTGAGACCTAAAGTCTGTATATTGGAGTAGGAAAGTACTAGGCTTGTACCGAAGTCAGGCATCTCGTATGAGAATAGAGAGCCTGTCGTATTCTGGGTAAATGGATCAGTGATTGTCACCATAGACGGACTCAGATTATTTTCTGAGGTAGACGTAGTCGAGACCATAGTGTCCCAGACAGACGAGGGTTGGTTAGAAGGTGGAACACCCCTTGTAGTGACAGTCGTAGAGGGAATATGAGTATTCCCTAAAGATGTTGCAGCATTTGCTTCCATCGCTGCTTGTGACACTATTAGGTGCTCGTAAGGATAAACCTGTACAATGATGGGCATTGATAGATCAGTGTTCGGAGGTTCATACAGACCAAGAGCTTCCACTCCAAGGTCTAAAATGGTTGGTTCCTCTGGAATCAAATGTTCTTCTCTCGAAGATGGGTCAGGCATAGTTTCCTGTGACTTGGTCACCTCAAAAGACCCTTGCTGGTCTATCCTTCGCTTTAGTGGTGGTGGGGGTGGCTCCAGATTGACCGATGGCAGGCCAAGAAGCCTTCGTGACCAGCAGAGCTCCTAATCCTCCACTATGTGAGAAGATCAATGACACATTAGGGCTTTCTATTAACATTCAAGAACCAACACACACTAGAAAATGTCCCTATGAGATAAGACAAGCAAATCACTAGGTAGTTGGAAGAACAGTTACACCAGCCAACACTAGAGAAACTTACCGGTGCAAGTGCAAATCGAATATGAAAGCACCCTCTAGGTATACTATGAAAACTGTGGTTCGATGTATATCCTAGGTACCATGGTATACCCCCGCAGTCACCTCTGTAAGTCCCTAAAATAAAGGCAACTAGGTTGCCAACGCATGAACAATCACCAGGCCGGTACAGTCAGCAGTCGGGTGGACCACAATGAGCAAGGTATCAAGCCTGAAACCTATCAAGGGTATCAAAATCAAGTGTTCTGTAAGACAAATGAGGACCTCAAACGGATTCTAGACCCGCGAAGCTCCATGGCAAATGCGGTCAATGGAATCCCAAGATAATCCCTCTATATATGTTCCCCACTACACTTGGTCCGGCTTTGGAGGGGTTATCTGTGCTACCTTTCTTCACGCAACCTCGTGTTTATCCCCTGACCTCGTGTTTATCCCCTATGTTAGAGTGGGGTCCCAGATAACTTTCACGATACTGGACTTTTTAGCACTCCCTAGCACAGAATCTTATGTTTTTTTTTTGTATCCTTGAAGAGTTTCCTCTCCAATCCTAAATCAAGGCTCTGTTATTGCTCTATAAATTCACAGAGGTTCCAGAGGTAACTTTATGCAACCACTTTGAAACTGGAATCTATCCCTGCCAGTTTCAGAGAGGGATCTCTCTATAAGATTTAGATATGTTTCAACTTTGAGATATTAGGCTAGTTAAGCAGAATAAGATTGAATGGTTTGTTTTTATTTTTTGTAAAGTTGGTTGAAGTAGGGTTTACGCATCCATTGGGCTATGGGGTCTATATTATAAGGGTAGAAATCTAAACAGGAATAAAACAATTCTTTTCACAGGGCAAGGTAATGCATTCACTGGATTCTTTGGCAGTAAAGTGATGGATAGCAGAAAAGAGGAGAAAATCAATTAAAGTAAAGAAGCATTTAAGAATTTCTTCACTATAACGTCAGAAGACAAACATTTAGATATTTAAAGTCATAGATAGGGTATACAAATATAAATCCTACAACATACGCTACTTTTAAAAGATCATATTAGAAAAAACAATATGACGACTGAGCGAGAAAAACATTTAACACAGAGAAATAAACATCACCAATGAATAACACATGAGAATCCTATGAAACGTCCCTTTGTATTACTGGAAGATCTCTTGATAAACAATTACACTCTTTATGGATTACAGGGCATAAATATCAATCATTCGTACTTCAAAGTTCGAAGTATTTATAATCAAAATTACATACGATCCTGTCATTAAAGATCAGGACGTGGTAGATCCTAAATTTGACTAACTAACTCAACAAAATACAAAAATTCAGGAACTGTCGATGATGTGTTGAAATCTTCATGCTGATTTTTGGGGAAAATCATTGGTGAGTCATCTGCATGACTTCGTCTAATCAGATTGTTGACTAGACCTGGACACCCCATCTCTTACTCGATCAGATTGCATAGCTCTTCCCATCGTAGCTGACTAGGAATGATGACTTTGAGTAATCTTCTGTATATTTCATCCATATCTGTATACTTGGCAAAAGTTGGCTTGAATATGAAAATATATCGGATTTTCTACCGTATGCTGATGTCTAGCTGCAAGGTTTCTAAGAATGCCTTGCCCGTTATGCTTCCCTGTATTCCCAAAAATTTAGAACTATATTTGGCCATTGTGGCCAACTTCCATTTATAATCAGGAAGGGTCATTAACTTGTCATTTAGGACCCTTAACCCAGGGAGTCCTTTCTTCTGCAGAGCTTCGATTTTTCTGAAAAATCTTTGCACTCTTGTGTCCATAGTCTGGACTTTCTCTTCCAACTACAACATTAGCCCTATTTTGGTCAGAACCCTCTTGACTTCGAGGATCGTTTCCATCCTGTATTCAATCTTCAAATCCTCTAACTCTTCCATGGTTTTGGAATTTAGGAATTTAATGATATCAGTGGCTTCTATGGGAATTTCTCCTAGCTCTCCTCTTGTTTTCTCAATAGCCTTCCTGCTCCTTTGTACTAGTTCGTTTTTCTCGAACATGATTTGCACCATAGGCCATATTTCATATATGGATTTGGAGATATCCATCCAAATATTTTCCATGGCCTCAACAAGTGTCTTGCCTGCCACTGTTTTCTTTTGAAGCTGTTGCAATTCTTGTTTGAGCTTGTCTGATGTTTGTTTCTCCATGGAGTAGATGGTTTGGTAAGAAGACTTAAGTTCCTGAAGGTCCTCAACCACCTTTTTAATTCTATTATTTATGTCTCTTGCAAGTTCATCTCCCTGATGGATTTTGCTAGTTCTACTATCTTTTCTAGAGCTGCCAGTGGAGTTGTTGAGGGAATTTCTGATGCAGATGTTGTGCTTACTCCTAGGAGTGGAACTACGCTTAATGGAATGGCCTCCATAGGCGTTGATTCTATCTTCTCCTTCACTAACATTTCCAGTTATGCTTCCATCTCTTTCAAATGTGCATTATGCTCTATGATCAACTTGAGCATCTCGTCCTTCTCACCTTCTGTCTCATCTATCTCCTTTGTCTGTGCATCTTCTGTTGGTGGCAATTTCAGCTGTTTCCTCAGAGATTCTATATCAACATTTTTATTTTTAAGCATCTCCTCAACTTCTTTCACATTTGAGGGATCATACCCGATCTTGAGGACCAATTCTTCCAACGTTTTAATTCTGTTATCCTTTGCAAAGGACGATATATTTTCTAACTTCAGTCGTGTCTGAACGTTGCTTAAAGAAACTTGTAGTTTAGCAGCTAAAGTAGAAGCATTTTCCAAAGTGGAGAAAACCATTTCTCCAGTTTTCCTATGTGGATCCATTTGATCGGACGGGTGCACATCTCTAGTGTGGAACTCAAATGTTTCCCTTTTATAATTAGTAATTGCCTTTGGGTCGGGCACCTGTGCCTGCAGAAAAGCCATGTGCATTATACCCTTCTTTGTATCAAACGCAGACAACAATTTGTGTTGTTTCGTGGATGTCTGTTTCGAAAACTGAGCATAAGTAGTGCTGGTCAGCATCTGATTTCTCTTCTTGATCAAGTCATATTTCTTAAAAATACTCAACTTTGGTCCTCCTTTACTCGGCTGGTTGACTAGTGAAGTATCCATCCGCTTGTTGGATGAAACTGTAGACATGATCTTCTTGCTGCTTATGACAAGAGGTGATTGATCACCTTTCATAGTCATAGTGGATTGGGTTTCCTTTTCACCAGCCGTGTCAGTTGTATGACTGGATTTTGGCCTTTTGGTATGTAATTGGAAAACTTCAGCCGAGACTTTGGTGACAGAAGGTGAAGTATCCTTCCTAGGTATTTTCTCCTTTGGAGCCTATGGTGTGGTTGTTTACGAGATAGTAACTGAAGGATCCTGCTGTTCTATCTCTTCCATAGTGTTCGGCTCCCACTCTGTTTGATTTGCGAACCTTTCTATCTCAGGTTTGGGTATATGAACATATGGAACATTTTTATTCTTACCCTCATCTCTGAAATTATCTTGCATGGATCATAGTGCCACGGGAAACTAACTTCAAAATTCATTTCTTTCAAAAGTCTATTTGCCTCTTCCGCCTCGACTATTGCAGATAAAATACCCTATTTTCCCTTTAATTCTGAGCTGTTGTTTCTTCTTCAAAGACACAAAATGTATGTCATCTTATTTTATCATTTGCCTTATGTACTCTAGGGAAAATATCCTCATGGGTAGATACTTGGGCAGTTTGTATGGAGCTCTCACATCCATATACTCTGATCTCGGTGTGATTTTGGTAAAGATACCAATCTCCAGGTTTTGCAAGGTCTAAGAGGTGTAATATCCTATGAATCTCCTCATTTATCCTTGGTTTTGGTCTACCACTAAACATTCTCACCACTGGGTGGTAGAACTGTTCGATGAATTGTTTGAAACTGAACTCTGTGGAATTTTGTCTGAGCATCGAAGTCCAAGATGTTACCGCATGCGACTTCCCATTCTTCTCCATTTTCTGCATCGAGAAAAAGAACCTGTCCACTTGAAAGAAGATGAACATGTAAGCCAGTATGGAGGAATACTAGAACATGCCCTCTATAGCGAATTTTGAAATTTGCTTGTGAATACTCTCCGCCAGGAAAGTGCTATAGTCAAACTGAATGGTGGGCCTTTCCTCTATAGAGAAAATGGATAGAAAACCCAATACAGGTTCATCCACCCATTCGTCTGAAAAATAACCAACCAGAGAACAGAGCGATGAAATGACTTGGTTGCCCTTTTCTAAGAATAAGGAGGAAGGATATGGGGGATTTGACTTGGGGAGCTGAGCATTCGGTGGGAGGAAAAGCTCAAAAATCTAGGCTCTCTGAGGGAAAGATAGTTTCTGGTATAACTCTATTATGATTTCAAGATTAAAAGGGGAGACAGATTCATTTCTGGGTATCTGCATCATCTGATCAATGGCCTATGGTGTGATGAAGAACATAGTTTCTCTTGATGACGAGACTATGGTTCTCTGGTCATGGAGGTAATGAGCCTGTCATTTGAGGGCAAATTCAGGAAAATGATGGACCTAGGGGAAAAGATATAGAGGAAGATTGGACTCCCAGAGACCAATTTCATCGCTCTGATCTAAGAAAGTGTCTCTGAGCCATGACTGCAAATCCACGAAGTCAAATTCAAACCTTGTATCTGAGATTAGATGATCTTTTTCAGCCAAGGGGATCTTGTAGAGGTCAACAGGAGGTGGGAGGAAAGGATTTTCCTTAGCTTCTGCTTTCTTGGATTTTGGTGCCATCGTTGTGCAAAGTACCTGCAATTCAAACAAAAATGTTAGTGGGAATGGTTGTGGTTTTGGGCTGTTGATTGAATTAGAGAGAGGACAAGAAATTTTTTTTTGGTGTGGGGATAAGATGAGCAATGGGCGAATGAGGAGAAAGGTTAGTTTTGAGCAAACGGATACCCGTTGGGCACGGGGGGACAGATCAGCAAGATAACAGATAAATTATCCTGTAATAAATGGCCAACTGGTCCTTTGGAGCATGAGATGGCACGTAAAAATGAGTGACGAATATGACCGGGTGACGTGGATGGTGTTTGATTGAGGACTATAAATGGCGAAGGGACCTGTGACGGGTGAGTAGGGGGAAAGGACTAACAGAGTTATGAGATGGGACCATTAGGGGAAAATAGTGGAAAATGATGTCACGGGACAGCGGGGGTATGTCAAAAAAGTGGTAAATGGTAAGTGGTAAGATGGTTTGCAGTAAGTGGTGGGAGTCTGGTGCAATAGATTCATGCCACATTATTGGAGGGGCCTGCCAGAAAACCGTTTCATTTC
>JASDQU010307946.1:50285-66019 GCA_032191745.1 Picea mariana
GAATTGATTGAGCTAATGTTGGTAGTGATATTCTTGATGTCTTCCTTTTTCTGGTGGTTATTAGTAAATAAGGAATTGAGTTATTGGGCTCTTGTGGTAGCAATTTGGAAAAAAGAGGAAATCAATTGGTATAGGGGAAATAAAAGGGGTCTGGAGTGTTGGGTGGGACCAATGAGAAGAAGGGTGTCAAATTATAGGTACCAATGTGATCAGGGAAAAAGGGGGGATCCAATGGGATAGGAGCCAAATAATGGTGTCAGATAAGGGTCGGGTCCACAAAAACAATTATGGTAAAAAATGATAGGTATCACTAGGATCGAGGAAAAGAGAGGAACCCAGTGGAATACTCTAGCTTGAGTGGAAAAGGGAGATCCTACGGATTTATACTTCAGCTTGAAGAATACTGCAGTGATGAAATGCACAAATGATTAATAGGAATAAATGTGTAGTAATTTTGCAACCCAAATGCAGAAGACACAGTTGCATGACAATAGATATTGTATGTTCTGTTTTTGTTTCCACCCCAAGGGTTAGGGTATTCAAGGGTTCTACAGACAAGTTTTTTCCCTGTGATATAGCTCTCTATTATATGTCTAGGGTCCAATGGTAGTACTCGACCCAATATCTCAGGGCACCAACTAAGGAGGCTAGACCATGCCCTTAGCTGTATTACTTGACTACCCAGGTACTAGAGAGTATCTTCCCGAGTGATGTTCTCGGTGGCACTATAGAGGTAAGGCAGCTGATCGGTTTATCTATGGAGGGATTCAGGAGATCTAAGACAATCTGTATACAGGTGTTTTCTGATGTGCTACCACTCGAAAGGGTACCAACAAGGATTACAAGGGTGGCCAACAAATGTGCATTTAAGTACCACTTGTATTTCCTACATGTATGAATCCCCGACCGTAGGTTTATACACGTAACTACAGATCTATGTAGCTTTAAGACATCGTAATACCAATTTTATGCCGAGGAAGGTACTTTGATACCACTTGTAGTATTCCAGATATAAAATAGTATGCAGAACATAAATAATTAGCCATAAATGGTAGAGAAACAATGATATAACTAGAACAATACCACAATAATACCACAATAATACCACAATAACACCAGAAAGAGAACTTTGATTACTAAGAGCAATTTTCACTTTCCTCTTCGAGGGGGCAACCTCTAGTAGAAAAGATCTCTATTACAATAATATCCAAGAAAATATTTCGCATACCCTCTACTTCTATTTATACTAAATCTATCTATCCAAAAGAACAATCTAGAGGAAGATCCTTCTAGAAGTGGAAGCTTCTATTAGGTCTTCTTACATTTGACTTATTCTTTTTTATTGTTAGGCCTTATTAATATTGGCCTTTATTACATGGAATTATATTATTCTACCTACGTGAGGGGTTAGGGAGGTTAGGTCCCTAACAGATAGGAAGCCTTCTAATTTTTGAATTTTTGGGTGGTATTCTTTCTTATCATATTTTTCATTAGTTTTCCTTGCACATTGGTCTGAGTGTTTACTTCTTGGTATCCTAGTTGGTTGTCTTTTTTTTCTTGCAGTAGGGTCTACATGTGAAGTTGTTATTCAATATTCCTTGCATTTTCTTTTCTTTATATCGAAAATACAAAAACAGTTGCTCATTTTTCATTATGTCATTTTCTCTTCTGATTACTTTGCATTGATTTTGACACATGTAAAGATATTGCATTTCATTGAAATTGTAGAGATTGAATTGGAAAATTTTCATTTAGAAGCATACCATCTCTTTGAAATTCAAGACTAGTGCTTATGAGTGTTTTTATATTTTCTTATTTTTATATGTTGAGTCGTAATACCATCATTTTCACAACCACAACTCTTGAGTAAGAAGAAGCCATTAAAATTAACGTTGATTAATTAAAATTTATTAGAACTGATTTTATTTTTCAGAGTACAAAAACAAGTATAGGTGTTGGCACCAAGCCGAAGTGGAAAGAAGGATGATCGTGGGAAATAAAGCGTGCAGAAACTGAAGTAACAACTGGAGGAATAACAACACGTGTACATGCAAGAAAGCGTGCACAAGGAAAGCAACAGTTGGAGAAAGAACAACACGTGCGCATGGGAGGAAGACCTAATGTTGGTAGGTTTAGGGTTTTGGTAATACATTGTAAATGGCTGAAGAGCTCGATATATATAAATATAGATACGCATGTATCATAAAAAAAGTTTGGTTCTCTTTTTGTATTAGTTCAACTTTTGAAATATTCCATCATAGTATGTACGGGTTGATGCGTTATGTAATACTGTTATGAACCATTTTTGTAAGTTGTTGAGAAAATAACAGAGGAGAGAAGGAAGATATAAGGATTATATCGTAGGTTGTGGAGCATGGTGTGATCTATTTCTCCTCATACAGATCTTACCCATCTGAAGAGAATTGTAAGCGAGCGGTGCTGGAGATGCATAACTACCATAATAAAAGAGCCTAGAGACAAATATTTGTGGATGTAGCCCAGGAGGGGGTGAACCATGGTAATATTTGCGTAATATGATGAATGCATGTATATCTTTGTTTTCTTTGAACAATTACTTGTTATTCTTAATGAATGAGTTAATACATTGTTATGGAATACGATTGTGTTGTTTGGGAAATAAACCGTGAAAGATAAATGTGCACCTATGAGTAATAGTAGATTGCAATCACAATTCATAGTATATGGCTCTGAATAATAAACCCCTACCTCATACTCAATCCTAGGCTATAAACACCTGAGTTTTACAACCACCCATTTAAAGCTATCTCAGGTGAGACTGGGCAGTGCACTCTGTGTACTGTGTTGCCTTCTGGTTTACCAGGAGGGCCGATAGTTCTAGAGAATTTGTTGGAAACCTAAAAGACATGAACCTGGGTCAATAAGTCAGAAGGTAAGGGAAGAAGAATATATAACCAACAAATGGTTACATTTTTGCATTCAAAGGAACGAGAAAGGAGTGAGAAAAGTAGATGAGGTAGATTGAGAGAAAAGCGAACGAAGAAAAGATGAGAGAAATGAGCCACTAGAATGCAATGTTGAGACCTTGGAACCCCATGAAAGAAAAAATTGAAGGCAGGTTGAGAACCAAAGAGATATAGTTTGCACAGAAAGATAATAGAAACCCTAGGATCACACCTCACAAATATCTGGATAAATACATATTTATTGATTTACACGAAGTCCTTTTTTTTGATTTTCCACATCTACTACAGGAGTGGATACTAAGGTTGAAGGATAACCACATGAAGAACCGGATTCGACAACTAGATTGGATTCTGGTATAGATCGAGCGGTTACAGCAGGTGAACAACAAATTCACCCGCGCAATAGACTTTTGGCTTGACAGTATTGTGGCAGGTTTCATCACAGAATTTGCAGTTGACACAACGAAGTCATACAGAGCAGCAAAGAAATAATTTCTAATGTGTACCTCGAGGAAGGTACATTCAATCCTTGTATACTTCTATTAAGATACTGCTATATAAAAAAGGTGTAATGAAAATGGAATCAGATAGCTAAACTTCCCTGCATGCATGGGGGAAGGGGGAAAACACTGACAGAGAGAGGATAAATGGAAGGAGGTAAGGATAAAGGAAAGAAGGAGGAGGAACCCTTGGACCTAATCATGATGGATGATTACCAGCTCAAGTGGATCTTGGCATCATTAGGAACAATGTGTAGCAGAGTACCCTACCAATATAAGGTGAATACCAAGAAGAGAGCCATAGCCACGAGGGAAGGATTGGCGAGTGATGAGGAAGAGGTAGAGGATCTCTGGTTTGTGGAGAAGATTGAGGAAATCCTTCGCACAACATATGAGAGGAAGAAGAGAGGCCCAAGAATGGGAGGAGAAGGCAGCCATCCTATCCATATTAATGTCGGTGTGGAACCCATAAACCCATGTGCGACTAATACACCAAAGAGAACACCACCGTTTAGGCAACTGAGGTTCGAAGGAAGTCCAACAGCAAGAAGTACATATACAGAAGGAGAAAAAACTGGAGGAGCCAGTTCAGGCAGCACTATCAAGTATTTACACTGCGCGGAGGAGGTAGTAGTTCAGTATTCATAATGGCAGGACACGATCCCACTATCAGATTACCAAAATTTCGAGGGGAAGCAACATAAGACCCTGAGAAACATTTTTTCATTTGTGAAAAGATATGGGAAGCAAAGGAGATCATTGATGAAGATACCAAACTTTTGCAACTACCGATTACACTTAGAGACTGCGCACTAGACTGGTACATGGGTCTAGACACCAACAGTGCCCCTGGGATGACAAGGACACTGGAAGACACTAAGAAGTTATTGATTAATGAGTTCCAGAATCCGAGCTCAGAGGATCAGTACATGAACGAGATGATCGAGATAAGACAGAAACTAAGAGAGTCTGTATGGGAGATTGATCAGAGATTCAAGCGACTAAAGGGAAAACTAAAATACCTTATGACCGAGATGTAGTAGCGGCACCTGTTTGTCAACTCACTACTCCCACACTTAAAATATCCCTTACGACAACAAAAGTTTTAGATGCAGGTAGAGGCTCTGCATGCATCCTTGCAACTAGAAGAGAACCAGTACCAACTGACGGACCCAACTATTGAGGAATTGAAGGAGGATTTGAAGAATCTAACATTTCAGTTGAACCAAAATAAGAATAAGGACAAACGAGAATTCGTTTGGTGCACCAAATGCAGGACAGAAGGACACCACAAGAACAAATACCCAACATTAGCGTGGTATATGGAAACAAGTATGCCAAATCCTCTACCATAGGGAGGATTATGGCGCGAAATATGTAAGAAACTGGGTCACGAACCTTATCACTACATGATGATGCAGTAATACCAGATAGTTCCAAAGAATTCATATTACACCTTTTGTAAGTCATTGGTCCACGACAACAAAGATTGCAGAAGTATGGAGCTGATGCAGGAGAGAACATCAGATGCATACAGGGTATAGGCCAAAATGATGACTAGGCAAGCAGTTCCATAGTTCAATCAAGCCCCAACTCCATACAACACTCTACAGCAACATTATAACACTCTGAAACAACCATACCATAATGCGCAGCCGCAGTACATCTCGACATAGACCCAATATAATATCTCTCAGTATAATCAGGCACCATAGAATAATGCGTCGAGAGGTGACCGAGCATGCTACCAAGGAGGAGGACGAGCCAGAGGAGGTTTCAGATGTGGTAGAGGACCAGTCACATGTCACTCTTGTCAGCAACTAGGACATTATGCATGGGAATGTCCACTTCCACTAGCCACGTGTATGTATTTCCACACATTAGACCATGATACAGAGGAATGTCTGACACTACTAGTAAAGATTCAGGAAACAAGAAACCAGAACAATCAGAATTTTTAGTGGATTTTAGCCGAAGCAAGGGATGATAGAAAAAACATCAACATAGTCACTCGTGGAGGAATGAAAATAGGCACTAATGAAGTTTGATAGGAACCAACACATAACCAATGGGTAAAGAATAAAACTGAACTAAGAAAGCAGTTCAACGCACCAAAAGAAAAGGAGACAAGAATTTCAGAAGGAGGACACAATGTCGACTTCAACTGCACAACCATTCAAGGAAGCCCTAGAATATGAGATTCTTCCCTCACTGGATCATACCAATGGAATCTAACCCATGGGAGAAGTAAGTACAATCAAAGGATTTTTGCAATCATGCGTGAAATTATTAATTGATCCTTCATCTGTGAAAATATTGCAAAACACACTAGAGAAATGTAGCAATGAGACAGAAGAAAAGCTAGAACCAAAAAGCATCAATCACCTACACACAAGAAGAAGAACAAGTAGGGACTTTAGACTAAATTCTAAAATTGGGGATTTCAATATGGGAGACATTATACTAGACCTAGGATTCAAATTGAATGTGCTACCAAAGAAGACATGGAAATGTATGTGAGAGCCAACACTGGGATACTCAAATGTCCAATTGAAACTAGCAAATCAACATAGAGTCCTACCAATAGGTAGACTGAAAGGAGTGGCAGTAGATCTGGATGGAGTTCACACTAAAGAAGATTTTGAAGTCATTGAAATAGTAGACAACAAAACACCTTACCTAGCATTGCCTGATCTAGATTGAGCGTTTGAAAACTGGGCTATAATCAATTTGAAAACCAGGGTCGTAGCACCACTAGATCCATCAGAATGGGAGAGGTTCATAGAACCCACTTGCCTAGACTTAGAGGAGATCGACCAGTTGTACATAACAACTACGCGTGATGAGGATTACGTAAACCCAACTACAGACGGGGTACTCATTTGGCGGAGCATTACCTCATGTGCAACAACCTCAGACACTGGGTTAGAAAACTGGAAATAGAGACTACACGAAGTATCCACGTGAAATGTGCAAGAATAGACCGTGAAATAAGATGGGTAGGCATAGAAATCAAAGAACCACCCAGTTTCCACGAACTAAATGATTTGGAAACATTCTTGACACAATATGAAGATGAAGTATTAGAAAACTAGTGACTATTATCACTTGACTTAGCACTCAAGGCCACACCCGCAAGATGGTGGGGTGCACATAAAGAGACCATCAAAGACTGGTATCAATGTAAGTGACTATTGCACATAAGGTTAGGTTCAGAACATGAATACAACAAACAACATAAATACGAAGGACAAGAGGCACCAGCGGACCACTTGGAGAAGTGAAAAACATTGTGGAAAATGACACCACCGGAAGAATGGCCTCATCAATTCATACATACTTTAGAGGGAATACCAGTGAACTGGTATATAGACCAGGAATTGTGCAAAGGAACTAAAACATGGAGGATATTGCAACATAACTTCACAATCATTTTCTCATTCAAGCATGAGAACCCCAACATAGACACAACCCTCAAACAAATCAGAGGAGTAATATTCATCAAAGAACTAGAAATAGAATTTATCACATAAGAGAAACAACAAAATAAAAAGACATTCAAGGAACTACTGTCATGTTACCATGTACAGGAAGAAGCACCAGATGAAGATGATCCCCGTGATATTCAGATCGAAGAAGTAGAAGGTGAAAGAGATGTGGAAGGACTACCCATAGAATCAAAAGTCATTTCCACGCCAATCAAGGTAAATAAAGTCAACATTGGGACAACTGAACAACCCAAAATAGCCATCATTGGATATTAATGGGATGAGAAAATAGTAGAAAGCATCACATAATTGTTGCGTGAATATAGCGACCTTTTTCCCACAACATTTGCAGAGATGAAGGGTATAGTTGGAGAATTAGTAGAAATGAAGATACCACTTAGAACCGACGTGAGACCTATTAAACAATGACCCTACAGACTAAACCAGATATATAAACATAAAGTTAAAGATGATATTGATAGGATGCGCGAAGTCAGTATCATCGAACCAGTTGAGGAATTAGAATGGATAAGCCTGATGGTAGTACATGACAAGAAACAAGGAAGAGGTATCATGATATGCATCGACTTGAGGAAGTTGAACGATGCATGCCTACATGACCCATTCCATACACCGTTCATGGATGAAGTGTTAGAGAATGTGGGGGGACATGAAGCTTACTCATTCACTGATGGATTCTCAGGCTACCATCAGATTAAGATAGCACATGAGGACAGACACAAGACCACATTTGTGATGGAATGGGGATCTTATCAGTACACAGTCATGTCGTTTGGACTAAAGAATGCACCCACAATATTCTCCAGAGTGGTCATCGCAACATTTAAGGAGTTCATCCATTATTTTCTCTAAGTATACCTGGATGATTGGACAGTTTATAGTCTATTGAAAAACCATGTGGAATTTTTATGACTGATGTTAGAACGATGTAGACAATGCCAGATATCACTGAACATCAAGAAATGCATATTTGGAACACCGTTTGGGATACTATTGGGCCATATAGTATGAAAACAAGGCTTGTTAGTGGATCCAGCCAAGATCATAGTCATTGTTAACTTACCAACACCAAAAATAGTCTTTCATCTAAGAGCAGTGTTAGGGCACAGATGATACTACAAGAAATTCATCAAAGGGTATGCACAGATCATAGCACCACTGGAAAAACTGTTAAGGAAGGATATAAAGTATCAATGGAATGATGAGTGTTAACACAGTATTGATAACCTGAAGGAAAATATGGTTACTGCCCCGATATAATATTTCCAGACTAGGGAAAGACATTCCATGTGCATGTAGATGCATCACTGGGAGCTATCTTAGCTCAGCGAGGAGCAGGAGACTTGGATCACCTGATAACATTCGCAAGAAGAAAGTTATCAGACTCGGAATAGAATTATAACATGACAGAAAGAGAAGGCCTAGCCATGGTCTATGCATTACAGAAGTTCAGACATTACCTATTGGGAAAACACTTTAAGATGTTTACAGATCACTCAACCCTGAAATACCTAGTCAACAAGCCAGTGTTGGGGGGGAGAATTTGTCGATGGTTACTGTTATTTCAAGAATTTGATTTTGAAGTAATAGTTAAACCAGGAAAATTGAATGCAAGACCTGACCACCTGTCCAGGGTCACAAATGGAGAAGAACCTATAAATTTAGAAGACAACTTTCTGGATGCACAGTTATTCTCAGTACATATTTTTGATGACTACTTCACAGATATCATCCAGTGCTTGAGCACAGGTACTGCACCGCAAGAATATACCACCACACAGAAGAAGAACGTGGTAGTCCATGCAGCCGACTATCAACTGATCGTAGGACACCTATACAAGATGGGCATAGACAACATCTTGCGAAGGTACGTGTTAGAGCACTAACGACCAATAATTTTATCAGAATCCCAAGAGGGAATAGCAGGAAGGTATTATGTAGGAAAATCTACCATGTAGAAGGTACTACATGTAGGACTATGGTGACTAACGATTCACAATGACTCGAAAGAGTACTGGCAAAGATGCAATGTCTGTCAAAGGGTAGGCAAACCCAACAGAAGGAATGAGATGCCACTACGACCACAAGTAACATTACAAGCATTTGACAAATGGGAAATAGACTTTGTGGGACCAATTAACCCACCAGCCGAAAGAATGGGGGCAAGATACATTATCACCACGAAAGAACACCTAACAAGATGGGCGTAAGTCGCACCAGTAAAAGATTGCAGTACAAAGACAAATGCAAACTTCTTGTTTGAACAAGTAATCATTAGATTTGGGTGCCCAAGAGTTTTGATGAGCGACCAAGGCACACACTTCATAAACAACACCATTCGCGTAATGACTGAAGAGTTTGAAGTTCATCACCAAAAGAGCACACCGTATCATCCACATGAGAATGGCATAGTAGAAGCCTTCAACAAAATTCTGGAGAATGCACTGACAAAGATATGTAACGTCAACAGAGATGACTAGGAGCTTAAATTACCAGCATTATTATGGGTGTATAGGACCACATGAAAAAATTTGATAGGGCACACACCATTCAAACTAGTCTATGGTCAAGAAGCAGTAATTCCATTAGAATTTTTAGTACCCAGCTTACGTGTAGCAACTATCATACAAATGATAGAACGAGGCGCAGTACAGGAGAGATTGAATAAACTATTGTCAATGGAGGAAGACAGAATATTGGCAGGATTCCATCAACAAGTGTAGAAATCAAGAGACAAAGATTGGCACAATCAACACATCAAGAATAAATGTTCAAGGAAGGAGATCTAGTATTTCTCTAAGACAACAAGTTGTTTCAGTACCCAGGGAAGCTTAGAATGCATTGGCTAGGACCATATGAGGTAAAATATTTCATAGACGGAGGAGATGTATAGTTACGAGATTTAGTAGGTGCAAACATTAGAGGAATGATCAATGGGAGCCGACTGAAGCTGTATAAGGACAGTCGACCACCCACCGTGCAGTAAAAAAAAAAATTAAAATAAAAAAGAGAACAAAAAGGAAACAAGACTAAAAAGCGCACAACACACCAGAGATAGAAAGGCCATATGAAGTTCGAAACAATAATTAATCAAAGGTAAGGACAACACTCATAAACAAATGGAAAAAATTAGGAAAAGGAAAATCAACATAAGTAGTATGACAAGACAACACTAAGTGAAATTAAAGCATGACAAGGATCGATGGGACATCACATTAAACACACCAACGGGAGATGGAAAAGAAAATGTAATAGAAAGTACAAAACCACCGCAGATGAGTTGAAACCACAGTTTTGATGCATTAAATGCATAATGGAGGAAGCATCTTCGACAAGCTTTGTGACAAGCCCATACAACACACGAGCACGGGAGCAACTAGTCTATTCGCGAAAGGAAAATAGAGAGAGAGTAATAGCAGCCAGAATGAATAGAGTGATACCAAAGAGCTCATAGAAGTTATTCAAACTCATCAAACATTCGATAGTCACCACTATGGCACCACCAAATCCGACAGAAGCAAGCCAGATAGCTAGACGGACCAGGTTTCAAACTAGGTCACGAGGACCGCTGGAAGAGAACAAACAGCAGCAGCTGGAGATCGTCAACATCAACAATATCCAATCTCCAGAGACACTACCAGTGAACCCTACTACGATACTGGAAGAGATTCGGTAGCCACAAATAGAGGCCATGAAAGTGGATACTCCAGCAGTGACGTAGGCGCCTCAGAACCAGAAGCGAAAACCCAATAGGAAGTGAAACCAGAAAGCACCGAAGCAGCCATGGAAGTTAACGATACGACACAAAATATGGAAGTAGCAGTGTAGCCAGATGAGTCGAAAATGACCATCTCAGGTCAACTAGTAGAGGAGACCACTGCAAATGCCTCAGATTGGCTAGAATGGTTGATGGGGGAAAAACTGGAAGTTGTTGGAACTTCAAACCAGCTACCATAGTAGGAAGTCAGAGTTCAGATACCAAGCTCACCCCACAAGAAACCTGCAGCATAATTTGTTCTACCACTCATACCAGCTGGAGTATAGGTAGAACCAAAACTACTGGGTCACATCGGGAAGATCAAGTATTCCAACCATGAGGTATGAAGCCAAGTTCCTAGAAATTGCATAGAGGGTCTTTATATAGACCATAGGCATAACCTGACTTGGAGAAATGATCAACCAACCACACCAGTGGGTAGATGAGCTGGAGAGAACAAGAATCTTAGGTTTGCTGAAGCTACCACATTTTGGTAGAGGCCAGTACACGAAAGCATGCATCAAGAAGCTATTAGCAGTCACACATGGAGGGGATATATGGCTAGACAAACCTATCCCCATAACCATTGAGCTTATTGCGCAAATAACAGGATTACCAATCCAGGGTATGGATCCTACATTGATTCTGGACGACAAATACAAGTAGAAATCATTGGCAGAAGAAATGAAAAAGAAATATGGCACCACTAGGGGAATGAGGGGAATCATGATCAAACGAATCAACAACGCGGCTACACAATTGGGCGCAAATATCTTAGCTTGCAAATTGCTCAAAAAATGCCGCAAAGATGAAGTACCAGTAGGAGTCATTGCAGTTGCAGCTTAGTGCGTAGAAGGCACCTCAATAAGCTGGGCACCATATTTATTGAACTTATTTCAAGAGGACTGCAAGGATGCATAGGACCTAGGCACAAAATTCCATTACTCATGGTTGATTACCTTAATAGCCTTCATGGGATGGTGAGAACTAGGGTATGTAATTTTTTGTACTAGACCACAACCTGCGAGAGAAAGATACCTATTACTGAGATCTAGGCCATAGGCCAGGCATAAGAGAGAGAATGGAAACATATTCAAATCATACCTATAGGACATATAGGAAACTATCAGCCGATCATGGAGAATAACACCATAGGCTATCATGCGATATATGAACATCACCAACTTACGGGCCACACGCCAAACAATGTGGATACAACCAAAGTAGGATCTAGATAAAAAGTGGCTACAGATGCGCTATTTCATAATAGAGGGTGATATTGACATGGTCATTAATGAATGGCCTGATGAATGGAGGATCCCAACCATTGCCTGGGAAGTACCAAAAAGAACAACAAAAGGAGAGGCATCGTAGGTGGAAACACAGCCTCCAAAAATCCCAGTGCCCAAGAAACTGAGGATGGGCCAAATAAAGTTGACTCAGGCAGATGAAGGGTCAAAGTGGATAGGGACCCAGAAGGGGAAGAAAGAGACTGCACATCCGACCAATGGACAGGAGAAACAGGTTGAGGGAGCGTAGGAGACCACCCCAAATCCCATCACATAGGAACTAGGGGGACATAAGAGACCAGTCGTGCAGGCAGAAGGCATGTGCAAGAAATCCAAGGCGCAATGAGCATCACCAGGCTATACAATCACAGAGGACAATGGGGAAATGATCGCCATAATGGTCTAGGATTTCCTAGAAAAATATTTCGATCACGCATCACATCATATGGATAAACTGCAAAAAGAGATGGCAGAAATGGGACAGTTCCTCAAGAAATTTGGGGAAGCACAGACAACAAGAAATAGCAGAGGCATAGAGCCGTCGACAATATAGACCAAATAAAGAGTGGAGGTAGAAGAACGAGACCCAGTCCACTCCATGCCACATGCAAACGAAACAATTTACATCAAACCTAGCATGTTGTGCATGGATGAAATCGTGGGGAAGACAACCTTGAAGGATTTGGACCACATCCAATTGGTCTTGATGCAGATGCCATCAAGGGCATTACACGAATTGCAGGTTAGCATCGACCACGAGGTACAATATCGTGCACATAAGAACTTAGTCGAGCTAAAGAAAGGAACAAAGAATTTGAGGCACTAAAAAAATTTTGTGAGCAGGCCAAGCTCGAAACTCGAGCGGAAAAAGAATGCAGGAACGAACTAGAATGAAGAGTGGGAGGAATTTTTGAGAAACTCCCAAGCACTGCACAAGGAAATGAACTCCCAGCAGTAGAAAAGATCGACCAGATTTCACAGGCAATTGATCAGTATCAGAAGGAGATCAAGAATATCCATGAACAACTCTCACTAGCCACTCCACTGGTAGTGAAGGAGCAAAGGAAGCAGGAAGCAACATCGCAGTTGTTGGAGATAGAACAACAGGTTAGTACAACATCTGAATTGTTCAATAAAGCAGTGAAATTTTGGACAAGGTTGGAGGAGGGTCCACAGGTCCAACACTGGGACAAGGAAGAGGAAAGGATCAATGCAGTGAGCCAAGAACTCAAACAAAGGTAGAAGACCATACCAATCCCAGAACTAGTCAAAGGGATGCAAGAGATAAAGAAGATGCAGGAAGAACTTATCACTACGCAAATGTAGAAATATGAACGTCAAGCTCAAATAGATCCATTACAGGAATGGGTAGAAGAACTACTCACATAGGTAGAAGGAGCTAAAACACAGATATCACGGACCCTCGAAGATTGTGAAACATTGTTGAGTGACGAAGTGGCAGTTCAGGTAGTGGACACCATCAAGGAGAAGACCACGCAAACACTGACAAAAGAAACAGAGCTCAAGGAAAGGTTCCAGATGATCACCAAGGAGATCGAAGAAGCTCAGAAGTATTAGGTGACTCAGAATGAGTCACATGTTAGTGTTGGGGGCCTGTTGGCACCAGGCTGAAGTGGAAAGAAGGATTATCGTGGAAAAGAAAGCGTGCAAAAACTGAAGTAACAGCTGGAGGAAGAACAACACGCACGTATGTAAGAAAGCATACATAAAGAAAGCGACAACTTGAGGAATAATAAAACACGTGCATGGGAGGAAGACCTAACGTTGGTAGGGTTAGGGTTTTGGTAATACATTGTAAATGGATGAAGAGCTCGATATATATAAATATAGATACACAAGTATCATAAAAAAGTTTGGTTTACTTTTTGTATTAGTTCATCTTTTGTAATATTTGATCATAGTATGTATTAGTTGATGCGTTATGTAATACTGTTATGAAATATTTTTGTAAGCTATCAAGAAAAGAACAGAGGAGATAAGGAAGATCCGAGGATTAGATCCCAGGTTGTGGAGCCTGGTGCGATCTAGTTCGCCTCATACAAATCTTACCCATCTGAGGAGAATTGTAAGCGCGCGGCGCTAGAGATGCAAAACTACCATAATAAAAGATCCTAGAGACAAATATTTATGGACGTAGCCTAGGAGGGAGTGAACCATGGTAATATCTGTGTAAAATGATGAATGCATGTATATCTTTGTTTTCTTTCAACAATTACTTGTTATGCTTAATGAATGAGTTAATGCATTGTTATGGAATACGATTGTGTTGTTCGGGAAATAAATTGTGAAAGATAAATGTGCACCCGTGAGTAATAGTATATTGCAATAGAAATTCATAGTATATGGCTCTGAATAATAAAACCCTACCTCATACTCAATCCTAGGCTGTAAACACCTGAGTCTTACAGCCACCCATTTAAAGCTATCTCAGGTGAGACTGCGTAGTGCACTCTGTGTACTATGTTTCCTTATGGTTTACCAGGAGGGCCTATAGTTTTAGAGGCTTTGTTGGAAACCCAAAAGACATGAACCCTGGGTCAATAACTCAGAAGTTAAGGGAAGAAGAATAGATAACCAACAATAGGACATAGGGCCTTGGAATAGGATTTTGTGAGTAAACTTCTCCAAGGTTATTAAACTAAACATATGTGTCCGACAAGGGAGTGGTGAAACTTGTTAACACTAGGAGTCACCCTCAGATTGTAGGAGGATAAAACCAGTACCCATCAGAGTGTTTGGTGTATGTTTGATTTATATGAGTGGAGGTCAAAATGGAGAAAACTCAATACAAGAATGATTTCAACATAGAATTGGACAGGAAATGCACAGGGAAGTGAGGGCCACATTAACATCAGTTAGTGAATTGAATTTTAGTATGAGAAGAGGGAAGACTTAGTAATAAAAGTGAACAAGACTGCTTTGGGCATCAGGCCTTCAAGCAACTTGGAGAGGAAAAACTTAGGCTCAAGAATGCTCTTGAACTCAAGCTTAAAACACTGAAATATGTCCAAATGGCACAGTCACAACAACATAATGATCAAACCTACATCACAATGCAACTAAAAAAACTTGACTAAATCCTCCATGCCCAATCCATTCAATGTAAGAGGGAAAAATATAACAAAGAGCACTGATTAAAACTAGTCACGATACTATTGTAATCAAACCTACATTACAATATAATAACAACCCTCGACTGGATCCTCCATGCCCGAGTGTTTTAACACAACATTTTATAGAGAGATGGAAAGAGGATGAATTCTATTAATCTGAAAGTTCCAAATTTGATACATATCTAGAGAACAACTCTAGCATCCAAACATTACAAAATAGGGAGCTCTTCTCAACTAGTTGACGACCTTAACAAACTATCAAAACTAACTATTTATACTCATAACCTCCTACGACTACCAGGAGTGTGATATGGCATCCTAATTCAAAACTTTGCATCTGCACTTCTTCTGTCAGACCGAACGTGCATCCCTCTATCAGACGCGATCTCAGATCGGCATGGGTCAACAGAAAAATATACTCACAGGGGTACCATGGGCCCACTACTACAAATCCTCCATGCCTTCCATTTATGGATGGAATTGAGGTTTGAACCACCTGACCTACCTTCCATTAACTTCTTTTCCTTGGGGACTCAATGGGATTAAATGATCAGGGGGCAACCATGTGTTGACCATGGATAGGATTCCATATAAACACAT